>MU719895.1:0-45029 GCA_026770625.1 Nicotiana glauca
ATATATATATATATATATATATATATATATATATATATATATATATATATATATATATATATATATCAGCACCAAACACAAAGAATAAAGACAAGAGTTTCACAAGCTAACTTAACTTCCCCACATTATTTATACCTCAATCCACACAATGGAATATTACTACGATTATGAAAATTCACCAATGATAACTAATCAACAAGAACAACCAAGGTACACCATAAGGCCCCAGTAAATTAACATAAGCCAACAAGGTAGTAAAATGAAGCTACGAAACCAACAATACTTCAACGGGAACGTCAACAGTTAACATGAAACAATTAAATAATTCAATAAAGAGAACAACAGTTAACATGAAGCAATTAAATAATTCAATAAAGAGAACAACAGTTAACATGAAGCAATTAAATAATTCAATAAAGAGAACAACAGTTAACTTGAAGCAATTAGACATGGAAATATTTATGAGCAAGTAGCAATTAAGGCAGGAAAGCAAGATATAGGGAAACATGGAAAGGAAATGGCTAGACAAGTAATTTGGTGACGCATAGGTACTCGTCACCACACCTATGCATCTCACACATGATATTCCACATATCAAACAAGATGGGGATCCCTAGTCCTCAAGTCAAGGTTAGACCAAACACTTAACTCAAACCAACAGGTAATTCAACACTCAACCATCCCTTTACCTCTCGATTTCACCACCAATTCACTCGTATCTAGCCACAATCAATTTAATAACATCAATAAATGCTAAATAAACCAATTCTAATGCATGTATAAAGATTTCCCAATATTTTCCCCAAAAGTAAAAAATCGACCCTGGGTCCGCTTGATCAAAAATCAAAGTTCGAATCAAAACCGATTATCCATTCAACCACTAACCTCAATTTGAGGTCCAAATCCCCTGAATTCGAAAATCCTAATTTCTACCCAGGAAAACCCAATTTTCCATGAAAAACTCTATATTTTGAAGTGAAATCATGTAAAAAGATGAATTAGATTGAAGAAGATGAGTTAGAAATCACTTACCTATGATTTGGAGAAGTTTGAGCCTTTGAAAAATCGCCTAGGGAGGTTTAGGGTTTGAGAGAATTGAAAAATGGGTGAAAATCCCATCTAAGTTGGGCTTTGCAGAGTCGCAGATATTGCATTTGTGATCATAGGTTCGCAAATGCGACCAAAGCATCGCAAATGCGAAACTTGGCCTGACCTGCTTCCTTCGCAAATGCGGTGACTATTGTAATCGCCATTGCGATGATGAACTTCGCAAATGTGAAGGTCCCCCTCCCTGCCCTTTGATCGCAAATGCGATGAAACTTCGCAAGTGCGACGCTTGTATTTGCGAGCCAGACTTCGCAATTGCAAAGTCTGCAGATTTGCAACACAACAGCTAATTCTTTAAGTCTCGAAACACTCAGTAGCCTATCCAAAACTCGCCTGAACCCTTGGGACAATAAACCAAACATGCACACAAGTCTAAAAAATCATACGGACTTGATCGTGCGATCAAATCGCCAAAATAACATCTCAAACAACGAATTTAGCACCAAAACTCATGAGAATTTCAATTTAGTTGTAAACTTCTTATTTTCTCAACCAATGGTCCGAATCACGTCAAATTACTTTCGTTTTCCACCAAATTTCATAGATAGGGTCTAAATACCATGATGGACCTGTATCGGGCTCCAGAACTAAAATACGGGCCGGATACTAATAAGATCAAATCTATTTAGATTTCTAAAAACCATTACATTTTCAATTAAATAATTTTCTTCAAAAATTTATTTCTCGAGCTAGGGACCTGGAAATTCGATTCCGGGCATACTCCCAAGTCCCATATTTTCTACGGACCCTACGAGACCGTCGGATCACGGGTCCGGGTCCGTTACCCAAAATGTTGACCGAAGTCAACTAAAATCATGTTTTTAAGCCAAAAATCTTTATTTCTTAAATTTTTTACACAAAATCTTTCTGATATCGCGCCTAGACTGTGCACACAAATCGTGGAGAGATAAAATGAGGCTTTTAATGTCTCAGAATATATAAATAGATTCTAAAACAAAAGATGATATTTTGGATCATCACACCTACAATAGAAGAAAATATAAATGATTATTTGTAGAAAGAGCATTAATAATTCAAAGGCGAAGGTAGATAATTCGCTTTAGTGTGAAAAAAGAAGAAGATAATTTGAAAAGTTACAAGACATTACACCAAAAAAAAAACATAAAAAGTCAATAAAGAATTTGGAAAGTTACAGTATGATTCATGTATATGATTTCTTTAAATTTAAGAAAATGATAAAAACAAAAATAAAAATAAATATGAAAAAACTTAAATTAGTAAGGGATAATTTAAAAAGTATAAATTTTAAGGTGAAGATAGTTTTTGTCTTAAATAAATTTATTTTTGTGCTTCTGCTTCCGCTTCTTGGAAGAAGCTAGAATTTTCTGTTTGTTCCCAAAAGCAGAAAAACTGCTTCTGCTATTGACCAAAAGTACTTCTTTATTTTGGTCAAACAACTTAAATTTTTAAAAAGTACATTTTTAGGGAAAAAGTACTTTTGGCCTCCTAGCTTGGCCAAACAGGCTCTAAGTGTATATAGACATACATAACTGACAAATAAGCTCTTTGTTATCATATCACTTTACCAATGATTAAATGAGTTGGTGAAGTGAAAATGTATAATACTCCCTCCTGTCCATAATAAGTGGGTTTTTAGCCGTTGGCACACCCCTTAAGAAAATATGAACTTCTAGAGAAAAAAAGATGCATCCATTAAATTACCCTTAATTAATTGTTACCTTGACACATTGGGATATGTAAATAAGGGCATATTTTGGACATAAAAATAATTAATTTCTTTTTGATTATCTAAAAGGACACTTATTTTGGACCAAAATAAATAGGCTAAAAGATCTCTTATTATGAACCGAAGGGAGTACTAATTAACCATCGTTTAAGTGAGAGTTCAAGGCCGAAATCATCAAACCAGTCAAATTTTAGCTCACTTTTCTTATAATAAGTTAGTGTCTTATTTATATTATGAGAAAGATTAGAGTAAAAGTTCATCTACGACAGACTATGCTATTCCGTTGTCACTCATCATTATCTAATGATAATGTGTTGGGCTATCTGACTATTTGGCCTCGGGACCAATAAGGAACATTTAGTATCTCGGTCGGCCACTGGCCATTATTTTGTTATGTACATAGCCAAAGTAGTAGTTTGATTAGTTTTGGCTCCTTTTGTAAACGAGGCTTGTATGTAAACGGATCACATATAAATAGAAAAGGGCTCAATGCCTAATTAGCTTTTCAACTATAAGACATTGTCTCTCTTCTTTTTCTTCTTATCGATATTCCACAGAACCCTAATCTTCTTGTTCCTGAATTTCCACCTAATTTAGGATGTTCACATGGTATTAGAGCATGGATCTTCATTGATCTCATCATGCTAAATTAAGCGATGGTACCCTCGTTCAATTTCGTGAAAATTCAAAGTTGTCTTTTCTCGCAAAAATACATTTTTCATTTTTCTTTGAATTTTCTGCAATTTCTAGCCTATATCTTCAATATCTCGGTCAATTTGAGGTTTCCTCTTATTTTCGAGTTGGCAACTGTAGTTATCGAAGGTAGGTTCAAGTATTCTTCTGATTCATTCAAGCTCCACCGTCGAAGTTAGGCTTTTCAATTCCAGCCTTCATTTGTGCCTTCATATCCTGGGTTTTCTAGAGATTCTAGTGATTATCGAGGCTATACTCTTTTAGGTTGCAAAAGATCTTAGTAATATCGTTCCTTCTCAAAATTTTGTGTTTTACAGTAGAACTACTGGTTATTTCTCGAACTCTGAGGGTTGTTGTTGTGATATCTGTGTTTGGGATATTCTGTGTTGTGGTATATTCTGTATTGTGAATAATGGGTAGTATTGACGGAACTAGTAATGCTAATGCTATTGATTCCTCGAGTCCAATATTCCTCCATCCCTCTGATATACTCATTCAGGTATGTTTTTGATTATTATAGAGGAGCACCATCCATAGTTCATTACAGTTCTGCTTATCGGGGTGAGTTCCCCTATTTGTTGCTCCACTTATGGGTGTATTTCATGATTAGCACTCTGTTTATGTGATTACCCTGTTGGGAGGTTCTATGAGTGATAGCCATGTCTATCGTCTGTTTCTAGTCATTTTCGAGAGTTATGAGACTAGTAGTAAATTTTTGTTGTCCATTTTGGTAGGTTTGGTGTGATTTCTGAGTATTTTTGGCTACGAGTTGTGATTTGTATGCTCCACCGGTGTGGGAGCCAATACGTGTTGTAATTTTGTTGATAGAACTGATCTAGTGAAAGTTTCAACTGGTTTGATGTACACCCTACTTGTGATTCAGAGTGGAGGGAGGGACCTTCGTGATTTCATGTGTTGAGACCGGGATGTGTACCGCAGTGGGAGTTATATTAGTATGAGATCCTTGTGATTCTTTTATGTGCTTTAATTCTTTCTTGTTAGATTGTTTTGTAGATTAGTATTAATAGAAAAATTTGTGCTTGTCGGGCTTCTTTGATAGTTCCCTTATATGTTTTCCTTTCCATATTCAGTCATTTTCGTTATGTGCTTCTTGAGTTTTAGCTTGTGGGGTGTGTTCCCATTGGTATTAGTTGAGATTTGGTGGTTCGAGTGTTTAGTTATGTGGCTTTCCTGGTTATTGTATCATCTCCAGTGTTGTAGAGGTTTGAAATGTGTTCCTATTGAATATGAGGCTTATGGTCAGCGCTGAATTTGATTTCGGGCGTATATTATGATAAAAAAATGTTATTGTCGGCCTATGTGTGATGTGTCATGTTGTAAGGTTGTACTATATGGGCGTTGTCATGAATTGATACAACTGGTTGAGACTGATACCAGGTATGATTTTAGAATCGGGTCTTTTGGAAATGGATGGAAGGTGAGAATTCTGGTTCTAAGGCTTATCGGTATTGCTAGAAAGGCTAAATTTCAGTTGAGATGGTGTCGTCATATTTATGTTGATTGGGGTGACATGGGATCACCTGCGAGTGTATGTTGGAAGTGTGCACTCAGTGACTTGAGGACTTCGAGGCGAATCTTGGCACATTCAAGGATGAACGTTGGTTTTAAGAGGGGGAGGATGTAACGACCCGGCCGGTCGTTTTGAGAAATTAAGCTTTGTTCGGTGGCGTAAGGTCTTAAACAACTTCATAATATGAGTATCGACTTGCGTGCATGGTTGAATTCAGATAACGAATGATTTAGAGTCAAATTGTAAGAAGGAATCAAGTTTTGGAAGTTTAAACGGTGAGAATACGATCCAGAATAGTTTCTTATGTGTTTTATTTGTGTTTTGAAGTTAATTTGTTTAGATTTGATCCGTTCAGAGGTCTTACACTCGAGAAGTGCATTTTAGAGTATTGGTTTGTCGTCTTTGAGGTAAGTATCTTGCCTAACCTTGTGTGGGGGACTTCCCCTTAGGATTTGAGTCTGCTATGTTGATTGTAGTTCGTGTACGCGCGGTGACGAGTGCGTGCTCGGACTTATTTATGAAAAATTGGCCTTTTAGGGTTCTTAGGTCCTTATATTCACTGTGTATGAATATGTACTTGATATGCTTGAGTTTTCCACTTACTAGTTTCACCTCTACATGCTCTAATTGGAATTAATTGCTTATGATTCATTCTTATTGCTTATTTGACTCTTATTTTTCTTAACTGGAGATTTTTACCTCTTCTATTGTCATGCTATCTTTCATAATTTCTCGTCTTTACTGGAAATTATTATAATCTCCCATGTTATTGTTTAGTATTAATTGAGGTTATGATTATCTTCTCGCTGCTCATGCTTAATTGAAATGGTTGTATATTCTTCGTAAATTGCCTAACCTTAAAAGAAGTTTAGATATCCTATATTTAGTTGACATTTCCTTATTTGGAATTATTTGATTCGTGTTATCTTCCTTGTTATTGAATTACATATTGTGGGATCACTGCTTCATATTATTTTCTCCCTTGTTGAGCTGTTCTTATTACGCTTATTATTCTCTATTGTGGTTATTCCTTGTGAGCTAGTATTACTGTCTCCTTGTGATCGAAAGTTCTTGAGTTGATTTACTTGTCGTGTTCTTGTATATATTGTCATTGTTGCTTTTGTACTTGTTGTGGTGGTGCACGAGGTTTTTACCGTGCTGTTGTTGATATTATGATGCAGGAGGTTTCTGCCGTGCGGTTGTTGTTATGGGGTTACACGAGGTTTCTTCCGTGCTATTGCTACTATTGATATACTGCACATGCGGCGTGATAAGGCGGGGTATGTATATTTCATACTTATATGTGGGTTGTGCATGTGGCGAGACAAGGTGGGAATATTATGATGCACGTGTGGCGAAACAAGGCGGGCACTTATTATTTTATTATTTTCATACATGGCGAGACAATATGGGCTATGTCACGGATTAATTGTGATGATTTATGACGACCTGGGGGCAATCTTGTTGTTTGATATTGTGTTGTGGTACTCTTATCTGTATGAGCTTTATGTCGTGGAAGTTGTGAGGAAACATCTTACGTGATGTCTGCTCTTTTCCTTATGCTTATTAGCTGGTAGGAAGTATGTTTGTCACAACCCTAGTTCACCAACCGTGAACATGTCATGACGGCACCTGGTCCCCATGACCAAGTAAGCCTACTGTTGGGGAAACATAATAATTGCGGAAAAATAGAGAGAATCAAATTAAATATCTAAAGGAAACTGTATTGAATGCCACTCGGCAAGTACAACTTGATAACACGAATCTAAAACAATTTCCAAAACCCAGCAACTCACGGGCAACACAGGCTACATAAGTATATAGTATGGCTCCAAAACTCCAGAATATCTAACAACCGAAAGAGAGAAAACTAAGTACCAAAGATAGAGTAAGAGGGAGACTCGTCGGTCTGCGGACGCAGCAGATCTACCTCGAAGTCTCCGAAATCCCCCTGCCTTACTGATAGTGTGCCTGGGTAAAGGTACTTGAATGATCTGCACAAGAAAAAACATGGGCATGAAGGGCATGAGTACACCACAACGGTACTCAGTAAGTGCCAAGCCTAACCTCGGTTGGGTAGTGACGAGGAAGGTTAGGGCCCTACTGAGGAAAAATATAACAATAGCAATAATTAACAGTGTGGAAATCTAACAGAAATAATAAATACAGCAGTGCAATGAGGAAAGTCTATGAGGTAATAATAACTACAATGATAGAGTAAAACACAGAGTAAACACAACTCAATGTCAAAGATACCGATGAGGGTCTCCCAGGACACTGTCCTGTAGCCCTTTCCTCAACTATTTAGTGGATCTCCCGGGATACTGTCCCGTAGTCCAACTCACGTACCAATACCAAGGGATCTCCCGGGATATTGTCCCGTAGTCCAATCATCAATGTGCAGGGGGATCTCCGGGGCTACCGTCCCGTAGTCCCAAAGTAAAAGTGCAGGGGGATCTCCCAGGATACCGTCCCGTAGTCCCAAAGTAAAAGTTCACGGGGATCTCCCGGGATACCGTCCCTTAGTCCCAAAGTAAAAGTGTAGGGGGATCTCTCGGGATACCGTCCTATAGTGCGCAATCACAGCTAGAAACAAACCAAGGAATAAGGTACGGAAGACAAACACAGATAGAACTAGCCTAGCATGCTTCACGTAGTGCAGTCAAAATAATTTAAGCAAATAGGTAGTCAAATTAGCTAAACATGCCTTTCCTAATCTAGCATAAGTCATAACTACAAATAGAACAAGGCAAATAAGAATAAGAACTAAGTTTCCATAGCTTAAGTAAAAACTGAAATTTCATCAATCGGCTCAAGCACGTGCTCGTCACCTCACGCACAAGGCACTCAAATATCAAGTAAAATCCTAAGGGGAAAGGTCCCCCACACAAGGTTAGACAAGCCACTTACCTCGAACCGGCTCAATATCAATAGGAACCATGCCTTTGCCACGAGTATCCGACTCTAAATGGCCCAAATCTATTTAATTCAATTACATATCGTAAATAATATTGCAAACAACTGATTTCACTATTAAAATTAAAGCTAGAGCGCGAAAAGAGGTAAAATGACCAAAATGCCCCTCCAGCCAACATCTCGAAATCGAATAATTTTTACGTTTTCAGAACCCTCGTACTCTCACGAGTCTAACCATATAAAAATCTCCCAAATCGGAGGTCAAATGCCCCCTCAAAACCCAATAGTTTGGTCTATGAAGTTTTACCCCAAATTAACCAATTTTTTATCCTAAATTTTAATTCCAATGATGTATTTAGCTATATAATGATGAAATATAATGAAAAGGGACCAAAGAAACGTTACCCAATGATTTTCTCTTCAAAACCCACTTAAAATGGCCTTCTCCTGAGCTCTCAATCGATTTTTCAAACTTATGAAATTAAACCCTCGAAATTGTTATTTCTGAACAGTCATTTCCGCTTCTGCGGACAAGGGACCGTTTCTGCGGTCCCACTTAAGCGGAAAACCAACCGCTTCTGCGGTTTTCACTTAAGGGAACAGGTCCCGCTTCTGCGAACAAATCCCGCTCCTGCGGTTCCGCTCCTGCGGAAAGGTGACCGCTTTTGCGGTCTCTGAGGGGAAGGCCAAACCCCGCTTTTGCGATGAGGAAGCCGCTTCTGCGGTTCCCAGACCACAGAAGCGAAAATACCAGAAGGATCAAAAATACCAGCTGCTGCAAACTTAGAAATTTTCCCCGTTAACCACCCGAAATCATCCCGAGGCCCCCGGAACCTCAACCAAATGCACCAATACCACCTAATGCCTTATTCGAACTTGTACCAAATCCTTAAAACACCTAAAACAACACCGTAAATTTGATTAAATCAAAGATTCAAGACTAACTTCAAATTCCAACAAAACACACTTTCGATCAAAAACCTAACCAAACCTCGCCCGAATGACTTGAAATTTTGCACACACATCCCAAATGATATGACGGAGCTACAGCAACTTCCGGAATTCCATTCCGACCCTCGGATAAAAAACTCACTATCGGATCGGAAACTTCATAAATTCAAACTTTGGCATTTCAAGCCTAAATGAGCTACGAACCTCAAAAATACATTTCGAATACGCTGACAACCTCGAAATCACCTAACGGAGCTAACGGAACCATCAAATTTCCATTCCGAGGACGTCTTTACACTGTTCCGAATACGGACCATTTTTTTCAACTCTTAAGCTCTCATTTAGGGACTAAGTGTCCCAAACCACTTCGAATCCTAACACAGAACGTCCCGATAAACCAAAATAGCATAAATGAACTTAGGGGAAGTAGTTAATGGGGGAACGGGGCATAAATTCCAAGAACGACCGGCCGGGTCGTTACATCCTCCTATACTTACACATTCGTTCGTCCTCGAACGAGCATAGAGAACATACCTGAAGTAGTAAAAAGATGAGGGTACTGGCTGCGCATATCCTGCGCAGTCTCCCAAGTCACTTCCTCGGTCGGCTGAACCCGCCACTGAACCTTTACTGAAGCAATGTTCTATGACCTCAACTTTCCAATCTGCCTATCCAAAATAGCCACTCGCTCCTCAACATAGGGTAGATCCTTGTCCAACTGGACTGAACTGAAATCCAACACGTGCGATGGGTCCCCGTTATACCTCCGGAGCATCGAAACATGAAATATCGGGTGAACTCCAGCCAAGATGGGAGGTAAGGCAAGCTCATAAGCAACCTCCCCAACTCGCCTCAAGATCTCAAAATGGCCAATAAACCTCAGACTCAGCTTTCCTTTCTTTCATAACCTCATGAGGCCTTTCATAGGTGAGACCCGAAGCAGAACCCGCTCACCAACCATATATGAAACATCACAAACCTTCTTGTCCGCGTAACTTTTCTGTCTGGACTGGGCTGCACAGAGTCTATCCTGAATCACCTTAACCTTCTCCATTGCATCCTGGACCATCTTTGTGCCCAATAGCCTGGCCTCACCCAGCTCAAACCAACCCACCAGAGATCTACACCTCATACCATATAAAGCTTCGTACGGCGCCATCTGAATACTGGATTGATAACTGTTATTATAAGCAAACTCCGCCAATGGAAGGAAATGATCCCATGACCCTCCAAACTCAATCATGCACGCACGGAGCATATCCTCCAAAATCTGAATAGTGCGCTCGGACTGTTCGTCTGTCTGGGGGTGAAATGACGTGCTCAACTCCACTCGAGTGCCTAACTCCTGCTACACAGCTCTCCAGAACCATGATGTAAACTGAGTACCTCTATCGGAGATGATAGAAATTGGAATACCATGCAAACGGACGATCTCCCTGATATAAATCTCTGCCAACCGCTCCGATGAATAAGTGGTACACACAGGAACGAAATGAGCGGACTTGGTCACCGATCCACAATGACCCAAATGGAATCAAACTTCTAGAAGGTCCATGGAAGTCCCGATACAAAGTCCATGGTGATACGCTCCCACTTCCACTCCGGAATCTCTATCTGCTGAAGCAACCCACCCGGACGCTGGTGCTCATACTTCACCTGCTGCCAGTTGAGGCATCTAGACATGTAATCAACTAAATCCTTCTTCATCTGCCTCCACCAATAGTGCTGCCTCAAATCCTGATACATCTTCACGGCACCCAGATGGATGGAATTCCGCAAATTATGGGCCTCTGCTAGAATCAACTCTCGAAGGCCATCAACATTGGGCACACAAATCCGGCCCTGCATCTTCAATACTCCATCATCCCCGATGGTCACATCTCTGGCGCCCCCACTCTGGACCCTGTCCTGAAGGACAAGCAAATGAGGGTCATCATACTGCCGCTCCCTGATACGGTCAAATAGGGAAGACCAGGAAACCACACATACTAGAACCCGACTGGGCTCCGAAAGATCCAATCTCATGAACTGACTGGCTAAGGCCTGAAAATCCATCGCCATAGGTCTTTTTGAAGCTGGTAAATATGCCAAACTCTCCGCCCAGTGACTCAAGGCATCGGCTACCACATTGGCCTTGCCCGGGTGATAAAGAATAGTAATATCATAGTCCTTTAACAACTCTAACCATCTCCTCTGATGCATGTTCAGGTCCTTCTTCTTAAGCAAGTGCTGCAAACTCTGATGGTCAGTATAGATCTCACAAGGCACCCCGTACAAATAATGACGCCAGATCTTCAAGGCATGAACAATAGCAGCTAAGTCAAGGTCGTGGACAGGGTAATTTTTCTCATGTATCTTCAACTGTCTGGACGCGTAGGCAATCACCCTACCGTCCTGCATCAACACCGCTCCAAGTCCAACCCGTAAGGCATCACAATAAACTGTATAAGACCTCGAACCGGTAGGTAACATCAAGATTAGGGCTGAAGTCAAAGCTAACTTGCGCTTCTGAAAGCTCGCCTCACACTCCTCTGTCCACTGAAATGAGGCACCTTCTAGGTCAATCTAGTCATAGGGGCAGCAATCGATGAAAATCCCTCCACGAAATAATGGTAGTAACCCGCCAAGCCGAGGAAGCTGTGAATCTCTGTAGCTGAGGATGGCTTGGGCCAACTCTGCATGGCCTCTACCTTCCTCGGATCCACCTGAATACCCTCACTCGATACCACGTGGCCTAGGAGTGCCACGGAACTCAACCAGAACTCACATTTTGAGAACTTTGCATATAATTTCTTCTCTCTCAAAGTCTGAAGCACTGTCCTCAGGTGCTGCTCATGATCTTCCTGGCTCCGGGAATATACCAGAATATCATTAATAAAAACAATAACAAAGGAGTCAAGATATGGTCTGAATACACTGTGCTTCAAATGCATGAAAGCTGCAAGGGCATTGGTCAGCCCAGATGACATAACAAGGAAATCGTAATGACCATACCGAGTCCTGAAGGTAGTCTTCGGGATATCTGGCTCCCGAATCTTCAACTGATGGTAACCTGAGCACAAGTTAATCTTGGAAAACACCTGTGTTCACTGAAGCTGATCAAACAGATCATCAATACGAGGCAAAGGATAACGGTTCTTCAAGGTAACCTTGTTCAACTATCGGTAATCAATACACATGCACATTGAACCATCCTTCTTCTTCACAAACAAGACAGGAACACCCCACGGTGAAACACTAGGTCGAATAAAACCTTTACCAAGCAATTCCTGCAATTGGTCCTTCAACTCCTTCAACTCAGGGGGAGCCATGCGATACGAAGGAATGGAAATAGGCTGAGGGCCCGACAACAGATCAATGCCAAAATCGATATCTCTATCGGGCGGCATGCCCGGAAGATCAGCTGGAAACACATCGGGGAAATCCGGTACTACTGGAACTGAATCAACAGAAGGGGTATAAACACTGACATCTCTCACATAAGCTAAATACGCAGCACAACCCTTCTCAACCATACGCTGAGCTTTAAGGAAAGAGATAACTCTACCGGGAGTGTGATCTAAAGTACCACTCCATTCAATACGCGGAATACCTGGCATAGCCAGCGTCACGGTCTTAGCGTGACAATCAAGAATAGCATGATGGGAAGACAACCAATCCATGCCCAGAATAATATCAAAGTCAACCATACCGAGTAATAATAAATTCGCTCTGGTCTTAAAACCACGAATAGTAACCAAACATGACCGATAAACGTGGTCCACTAAAAGAGAATCTCCCATAGGAGTAGAAACATAAACGGGGGCACTTAAAGAATCCAGAGGCATACCCAAATGCGAAGCAAAATAAGAAGACACATAAGAATAAGTAGATCCTGGATCGAATAGGACAGATGCCTCTCTGTGACAAACCAGTATAATACCTGTGATGACGGAATCGGAGGCAATAGCCTCAGTACGAGCAGGAATACAATAATATCCTGCCCGACCCCTCTCACGAGGGTGACCTCTATCTCCCCGGCCTCCGCCCCTGGCTGGCAGGGCAGGTGGGGCAACAGCTAGAGCTGTGATCATAGCCTGAGAACTCTAAGGAGCCTGCTGCGGCTGAGCAGTTTGTCAAGATGCACCCCTACCAAGTCTGGGACAGTCCCTAACTATATGACGTGTATCGCCACACTCGAAGCAAGTTCTGGGAGGACGCGGTGGCTGTGACTGGCTGGGGCTAGGCCTGCTGGACTGGCCTATGGAAGTACCCCGCGCAGGAGGCACGCTAGAAACTGGAGGCGCATAATAAGGCTCCTGGGGTGCAGGCGGAGCTGGAGTACTGCCGGCTGCTGGTAAAGCTGAATGTACAGGGCGGACAGAATAACCTCTATCATAACGACCTGCTGATGGGGTACGGGCACCAGAGTAGTGACCCCACTCTCGAGACCTTTTGGCCTCCCTCTCCCCTCGCTCCCTGGTGAGCATACCCTCACTCCTCCTAGCAATGCTCACTACCTGCTGGTAAGGAATATCCATCTCCAACTCTCAAGCCATGCTGGACCTGATGGGCGGGATAAGGCCCTTGATGAACCTGCGAACTCTTTCCCGAACTGTGGCAACCAAGGCCGGTACATGCCTGGCCAACCTGGTATAACAGATGGCATACCCTAAAACTGTCATAGCACCTTGGCGCAAGTGCTCAAACTCTGCGAGCCATGAATCCCTGAGGCTTTGGGGAACAAACTCTCTCATAAACATGTTTGAGAACTGGGTCCAAGTCAGTGAAGCAACCTCGACTGGACTGTCTATCTCATAAGTACGCCACCAATCATAGGCAGCTCCCCGAAGCTGAAAGGCGGTGAAAGAAACCCCGCTGGACTCTACTATGCCCATAGTGCGAAGAATGTGATGACACTCCTCCAAAAATCACAAGGCATGATCTGATGCTAAGCCACTAAACATTGGGGGATCATATTTCTTGAATCTCTCAAGTCTACGCTGCTCGTCCTCTGAAGCAGCTGACCTATCCTCGGGCTGAACTGGTGCTGCAGGCAGTGCAAGAATAATCTCTGGGGCCTGCTCAACCTGCACTCGCATCTCAGGGGTGCTGATGGCGGGAGTCTGTGCTCCTCCCCCGGCCTGGGATGTGGCTGCAGTAAGGGGAAGTAATCCTGCCTGAGCCAAGGTGGTGTACATGCTCATGAACTGAGCTAGGGTCTCCTGGAGCGCTGGAGTAGTAGTGGCAGTAGTAGGTGTGCCAGGTGCCTGGGCTCCGGCTAAAGCAGCTGGTGATACCTCGGCGGCAGCTCGCGCAGGTGCTCAGGCTACACCGCGTGCGCGTCCTCGACCTCTACCCCGGCCCCGGCCTCTGATGGCGGCAACAGGGGTGCGGGTGCCTGGTTATCTCGTGTAGCACGTGTCCTCGCCATCTGTGAGAGAATAGAAGACAGAAGTTTAGAATTGATGTCAAAAATATCGCACGACAAGGAATTCAAATGAAATGAAGATTTTTTCTAAACAGTTACATAGCTTCTCGTAGATAAATACAGACGTCTCCGAACCGATCAGCGAGAATCTAATAAACTGGCCTGTGTTCCGTGACTCCTATGAACCTAGCATTCTGATACCAACTTGTCACGACCCTAGTTCACCAACCGTAAACATGTCATGACGACACCTGGTCCCCATGACCAGGTAAGCCTACTGTTGCGGAAACATAATAATTGCAAAAAAATAGAGAGAATCAAATTAAATATATAAAGGAAACTGTACTGAATGCCACTCGGCAGGTACAACTCGATAACATGAATCTAAAATAATTCCCAAAATCCGGCAACTCACGAGCAACACAGGCTACAGAAATATATAGTATGGCTCCAAAACTCTAGAATATCTAATAACCGAAAGAGAGAAAACTAAGTACTAAAGATAGAGTAAGAGGGAGACTCGTCGGTCTGCAGACGCAACAGATCTACCTCGAAGTCTCCGAAATCCCCCTTCCTCACCGATAGTGCGCCTGAATAGAGGTACCTGAATGATCTGCACATGAAAAACATGCGCAGGAAGGGCATGAGTACACCACAACGGTACTCAGTAAGTGCCAAGCCTAACCTCGGTTAGGTAGTGACGAGGAAGGTCAGGGCCCTACTGAGGAAAAATATAACAATAGCAATAATTAACAGTGTGGAAATCTGACAGAAATAATAAATAAGCAGTGTAATGAGGCAAGTCTACGCGGCAATAATAACTACAAAGATAGAGTAAAACACAGAGTAAACACAGCTCACTGTCAAAGATACCGATGAGGGTCTCCCAAGACACCGTCCTGTAGCCCTTTCCTCAACTGTTTAGTGGATCTCCCGGGATACCGTCCCGTAGTCCAACTCACGTACCAATACCAAGGGATCTCCCGGGATACCGTCCCGTAGTCCAATCATCAATGTGCAGGGGGATCTCCCGGGATACCGTCCAGTAGTCCCAAAGTAAAAGTGCCTCCCGGGATACCGTCCCGTAGTCCCAAAGTAAAAGTTTAGGGGATCTCCCGGAATACCGTCCCGTAGTTCCAAAGTAAAAGTGCAAGGGGATCTCCCGGGATACCGTCCCGTAGTACCAAAGTAAAAGTGCAGGGGGATCTCCCGGGAATCGAACCCAGATTCCTAAAGTAAACAAACAAGGGGGGGGGGGAGAGCTACTGAAATCCCACATTTGTAGTCCCAATGTAAATGCGCAATCACAGCTAGAAACAAACCAAGGAATAAGGTACGGAAGACAAACACATATAGAACTATCCTAGCATGCTTCACGTAGTGCAGTCAAAATAATTTAAGCAAATAGGTAGTCAAATCAGCTAAACATGCCTTTCCTAATCTAGCATAAGTTATAACTCCAAATAGAACAAGGCAAATAAGAATGAGAACTAAGTTTCCATAGCTTAAGTAAAAATCGAGATTTCATCAATCGGCTCAAGAACGTGCTCATCACCTCACGTACAAGGCACTCAAATATCAAGTAAAATCCTAAGGGGAAAGGTCCCCCACACAAGGTTAGACAAGCCACTTACCTCGAACCAGCTCAATATCAATAGGAACCATGCCTTTGCCATGAGTATCCGACTCCAAATGGACCAAATCTATTCAATTCAATTACATATTGTAAATAATATTGCAAACAACTAATTTCTCTATTAAAATTAAAGCTAGAGCGCGAAAAGGTAAAATGACCAAAATGCCCCTCATGCCAACGTCTCGGAATCGAATAATTTTCACATTTTTAGAACACTCGTACTCTCACGAATCTAACCATATAAAAATCTCCCAAATCGGAGGTCAAATGCCCCCTCAAAACCTAAAGTTTGGTCTATGAAGTTTTACCCCAAATTAACTAATTTTTTATCCTAGATTTTAATTCCAATGATGTATTTAGCTATATAATGAAAAGGGATCAAAGAACCAATGATTTTCTCTTTAAAACCCACTTAAAATCGCCTTCTCCCGAGTTCTCAATCGATTTTTCAAATTTATGAAATTACACCCTCGAAATTGTTATTTCTGAACAGTCATTTCTGCTTCTGCGGACAAGGGACCGCTTCTGTGGTCCCGCTTAAGATGAAAGCCAACCTCTTCTGCGGTTTTCACTTAAGGGAATAGGTCCCGCTTCTACGAACAAATCCCGCTCCTGCGAAAAGGTGACCGCTTCTGCAGCCTCTGAGGGGAAGGCCAAACCCTGCTTTTGCTATGAGGAAGCCGCTTCTGCGGTTCCCAGACCGCAGAAGCGAAAATACCAGAAGGATAAAAAATACCAGCTGCTGAAACTTAGAAATTTTCCCCGTTAACCACCCGTTATCATCCCGAGGCCCCCGGAACCTCAACCAAATGCACCAATACCACCTAATACCTTATTCGAACTTGTACAAAATCCTTAAAACACCTAAAACAACACTGGAAATCCAATTAAATCAAAGATTCAAGCCTAAGAACTTCAAATTCCAACAAAACACACTTTCGATCAAAAACCTAATCAAACCTCGTCCGAATGACTTGAAATATTGCACACACATCCCAAATGACATGACGGAGCTACAACAACTTCCAGAATTCCATTTCAACCATCGGATAAAAAACTCACTATCGGATCGGAAACTTCAAAAATTCAAACTTCGGCATTTCAAGCCTAAATGAGCTACGAATCTCCAAAATACATTGCGAACACGCTCCCAACCCCGAAATCACCTAACGGAGCTAACGAAACCATCGAATTTCCATTCTGAGGTCGCCTTCACACTGTTCCAAATACGGACCATTTTTTTCAACTCTTAAGCTCTCATTTAGGGACTAAGTGTCCCAAAACACTCTGAATCCTAACACCGAACGTCCCGACAAACCAAAATAGCATAAATGAACTTAGGGGAAGCAGTTAATAAGGGAACGGGGCGTAAATTCCAAGAACGACCGTCCGAGTTGTTACATCCTCCTACACTTAAACATTTGTTCGTCCTCGAACGAGCGTAGAGAACATACCTGAAGTAGTAAAAAGATGAGGGTACTTGCTGCGCATATCCTGCTCGGTCTCCCAAGTCACTTCCTCGGCCGGCTGACCCCGCCACTGAACCTTTACAGAAGCAATGTTCTTTGACCTCAACTTTCTTATCTGCCTGTCCAAAATAGCCACTAGCTCCTCAACATAGGATAGATCTTTGTCCAACTGGACTGAACTGAAATCCAACACGTGCGACGGGTCCCGTGATACCTCCGGAGCATCGAAACATGAAATACCGGGTGAACTTCGGCCAAGCTGGGAGGTAAGGCAAGCTCATAAGCAACCTCCCCAACTCGCCTCAAGATCTCAAAATGGCCAATAAACCTCAGACTCAGCTTTCCTTTCTTCCATAACCTCATGACGCCTTTCATAGGCGAGACCCGAAGCAGAACCCGCTCACCAACCATATATGAAACATCACGAACCTTCTTGTCCGCATAACTCTTCTGTCTGGACTGGGCTGCACGGAGTCTATCCTGAATTACGTTAACCTTCTCCATTGCATCCTGGACCATCTCTGTGCCCAATTGCCTGGCCTCACCCGGCTCAAACCAACCCACCAGAGATCTACACCTACTACCATATAAAGCTTCATACGATGCCATCTGAATACTGTTGATAACTGTTATTATAAGCAAACTCCACCAATGGAAGGAAATGATCCCATGACCCTCCAAACTCAATCACGCATGCACGTAGCATATCCTCCAGAAACTGAATAGTGCGCTCGGACTGTCCGTCTGTCTGGGGGTGAAATGTCGTGCTCAACTCCACTCGAGTGCCTAACTCCTGCTGCACGGCTCTCCAGAACTACGAGGTAAACTGAGTACCTCTGTCGGAGATGATAGAAACTGGAATACCATGCAAACGGACGATCTCACTAATATAAATCTCTCTCAACCGCTCCGATGAATAAGTGGTACACACAGGAATGAAATGAGCGGACTTGGTAAGCCAATCCACAATGACCCAAATGGAATCAAACTTCTTCAAGGTCCGTGGAAGTCCCGATACAAAGTCCATGGCCGGAATCTCTATCTGCTGAAGCAACCCACCCGGATGCTGGTGCTCATACTTCACCTGCTGCAGTTGAGGCATCTAGACACGTAATCAACTATATCCTTCTTCATCCGCCTCCACCAATAGTACTGCCTCAAATCCTGATACATCTTTGCGGCACCCGGATGGATAGAATACCGCGAACTATGGGCCTCTGCTAGAATCAACTCTCGAAGACCATCAACATTGGGCACACAAATCCGGCCTTGCATCCTCAATACTCCATCATCCCCGATGGTCACATCTCTGGCGCCCCCATGCTGGAACCTATCCTGAAGGACAAGCAAATGAGGGTCATCATACTGCAGCTCCCTGATACGGTCAAATAGGGAAGACTGGGAAACCACACATGCTAGAACCCGATTGGGCTCCGAGAGATCCAATCTCATGAACTGACTGGATAAGGCCTGAACATCCATCGCCATAGGTCTTTCTGAAGCTGGTAAATATGCCAAACTCCCCAAACTCTTCGCCCGGCGATTGAGTTTTGACCATGAGAACAAAAGCTTTTAGAAGATAAAAGTCATTGCTTTTAGACCATATTAGGTGAGTTCAAATAAATCTACTAAAATCATCCACAATTGTTAGAAAATATCTACAACCAGAGTAGTAGGAGTATGATAGGGCCCCCAAGTGTCACCATGAATGAGTTAAAAAGGTTTATTGGTTTGAATACTACTATCAGGGAAGGGCAATCTAGTTTTTCTAGCCATGGGGCATACATTACAAGGAAAACATTGTTTAGGAGAAACAGAAATAGCATAAATAGTTTTCATTCTCACAAAAGGAATATGTGCAAGCCTTTGGTGCCAAACAATATCCAAGTCACTTTGAGCAGCTTTATACAAGTGGAAATTGAAGTCTTCACAGATGTTAGATTGTGAACTGAAAGATCAGAAACTAAGCTACAAGAATTGAAGTTTTGAGTAACAGAGTTCTATGGGAGAGATGTTAAAGGAAACTCTGCCTTGTAGAGTCCATCATCCACTCTACCAAGATCCAGAGGCTTTTTCAGAAAATGGGCCTGGATAATACATCCAATATAAGTGAACATAACTATACAACGCAATTGTTGTACTAATTTATTCACAGATATTAAGCTGTGATGAAAAGAAGGGACATAAAGGACATTGTGAAAAATGATAGATTCATTTAAAGAGTAAGATCTTGTACTTATGACCTTCACTTTATATCCATTTGGAAGGGATACTAGATAAGTGATAGCTAAAGGAGTTATATTGAAAAGGACATCTTTATTTGAGGTCATGTGATCAGTGGCACCAGAATCAATTATTCAAATTAATTTTGTAGAATTGGTGGTTTGTGTCAGCATACAAGAACTAGAACCATACACTACAAAATCAAACAACAATATACCAGCAAAATTGGCAGATGACATGATATGAGGTGAAGTGACTGAATCAAACAATTGAGATTTTGGAAGCAAATTCATTAAATGAGTGTACTGCTGCTGTGTTTGACCAGGTATTGCAGACATTTGACCCTTAGAAGATACCATAACACCATTGTTGACATTATGAGTGAGACCAAATGAATTTGGTATGGAATCATTGGAGAATTCACTCTCTATAGTCACATTGGCTGCAATTCTCTTGCCTTTGGTAAACGAGAAAACTCATGAAGCTTGTAACACTTATCTACTAAGTGTCCAATCTTCTTGAAGTATTTGCAAAAGAGATTACTCAGCTTTCCTTTACTCTGGTCAAAATTAACCCTTTGAGTATATTGTCTTTGAAGCTGAACAAAAGGTGATTTGTTGTTGAAGCCAAACACATTAAAGGATGCATATTCAGAACCGAAATTTGAACTAGGATTTACTTGTCTTTGATTTTCATCTTGTAACAGGATATTATAGGTTTTATCAAGTGATTAACAAAGTGTTACTCCTAACCCCAACATATATCTCATTCAAACCATTAGGAATTGGTGGACTCTATCCTCTTCTTCCTCTTTTAGAAGTTCTGCTATAATAGGACATGCACAAGCATTTATTTTATTACTACGCATTACCCTCAGTCCATCCCATGATTTCTTAAGTTTGTTTAAATAGGAAGTTGTGTCAAGAGCTCCTTGCATAGTAGAAGCAAGTTCTTTTTTTATCTCAGAAACCTTTGTCCCATTAACTTCCCCATATCTTTTGTTTAATTGTTCCCATATGCCTTTAGCAGTTTCTGAATATTGAACACTCTCAGCAGTTTCTAGAGGAAGTGAACTAGTCAAGCAAGAGATGACCATATTTTTAAATCTTGTCACGACCCAACTTTTCCTCCGTTTGGGTATCGTGGTGGCACCTAGTCTTAGGGACTAGGTAAGCCTAAATCATATTGAAATACCACAATA
Organism: Nicotiana glauca; assembly: GCA_026770625.1. Classification (NCBI taxonomy): domain Eukaryota; kingdom Viridiplantae; phylum Streptophyta; class Magnoliopsida; order Solanales; family Solanaceae; genus Nicotiana; species Nicotiana glauca. The sequence goes on from MU719895.1 coordinate 20,846, forward strand.
ATAAATGAAATTTAACAATCTTGAAGCAAAAATCTCTACAAAATTTATAATTCCCAAAATCCGGTAGTACAAGTCATAAGCTCTAAAGATTCAGCTACCACATCTAAATATAACTATTCGGAAAAGAGTGAAAATAGTTGAATACAAGTAAGAAAGTGACTCCGAAGCCTGCGAATGCATCAACAGGTTTACCTTGAGTCTCCTCAGCAATGATCCGCACAACTACTAATGATCGATACCTAGATCTGCACAACAAAAATGTGCAGAAGAGTAGCATGAGCACACCACAGCGGTGCCCCGTAAGTATCAAGACTAACCTCGGTAGAGTAGTGACGAGAAACAGTCAAGACACATACCGGTCCAATAAACTGTACAAATATAGGAACAACGGACAATGATGTATATATAAAGACTACATGAAATGGCTAACAATACTACAACCGCAATAAGGGAAGAAAATAACAAGTAACAGCGAAACAACCAAAATAATGACATAGAAGAGCGAGCGAAAACACAAATCTAAATCCTAAATCCATAATACAGTAAAGATAAGCAATAACTCAGATCCTACAACAGTGTTCACATCAGGTCTTATCCAACAATTTCCATAAAATACTGAATCTCGCACAAATTACAGCTCACGAGTCCTTGTACCTGAAATCTAACACTTGGCATCATGTGCCACATCACACCTCATGATCATGCTGACAACTCACATACTAACTAGAGCCACTCTCACATATATAACAAACAAGGGTGAACATCTATACTCAGCAAAATTAGGAGGAATTCACATCCAATAGGAGTGTTCAACTACGTGCATGCTTGTGGAAGTGCTTTAACATAGTTCCTACCAGCTAATAAGCATAAGGAAAAGAGCAGACATCACGTAAGATGTTTCCTCACAACTTCCACGAGATAAAGCTCATACAGGTAAGAGTACCACAACACAATATCAAACAACAAGATTTCCCCCGGGCCATCATAAATCATCACAATTAATCCCTGACATAGCCCACATTGTCTCCCCATGTATGCAAATAATAAAATAATAAGTGCCCGTCTTGTTTCGCCACACGTGCATCATAATGTTCCCACTTTGTCTCGCCACATGAACAACCCACATATAAGCATAAAATATACATACCCCACCTTGTCACGCTGTATGTGCAGTATATCAATAGTAGCAATAGCACGACAGAAACCTCTTGCAACCCCAAAACAACAACCGCACGACATAAACCTCCTGCATCATAATATCAAAAACCGCACGGTAAAAACCTCGTGCACCACCACAACAAGTACACCAACAATAATGACAATATATATAAGAACACGACAAGTAAATCAACTCAAGAACTTTTGATCACAAGGAGATAGTAAAACTAGCTCACAAGGAATAACCACAATAGAGAATACCAAGCGTAATAAGAACAACTCAACAAGGGAGAAAATAATATGAAGCAATGATCCCACAATATGTAATTCAATAACAAGGAAGCTAACACGAATCAAATAATTCCAAATAAGGAAATTTCAACTAAATATAGGGTATCTAAACTTCTTTTAAGGTTAGCAATTTACGAAGAATATACAACCATTTCAATTAAGGATGAGCAGCGAGAAGATAATCATAACCTCAATTAATACTAAACAATTACATGGGAGATAATAATAATTTCCAATAAAGACGAGCAATTATGAAAGATAGCATGACAATAGAAGAGGTAAAAATCTCCAGTTAAGCAAAATAAGAGTCAAATAGGCAATAAGAATGAATCATAAGCAATTAATTCCAATTAGAGCATGTAGAAGTGAAACTAGTAAGTCGAAAACTCAAGCATATCAAGTACACATTCATACACAGTGAATGTAACGACCCAACCGGTCGTTCTTGGAATTTACGCCCTGTTCCCCCATTAACTGCTTCCCCTAAGTTTATTTCTGCTATTTTGGTTTGCCGGAACGTTCGGTGTTAGGATTCGGAGTGTTTTGGGATACTTAGTCCCTAAATGAGAGCTTAAAAGTTTAAAAAAATGGTCCGTATTTGGAACAGTGTGAAAACGACCTTGGAATGGAAATCTGATGGTTTCGTTAGATGATTACAGGGTTGGGAGCGTGTTCGCAGCGTATTTTGGAGGTTCGTAGCTCATTTAGGCTTGAAATGCCGAAGTTTGAATTTTTGAAGTTTTCAATCCGATAGTGAGTTTTTGATCCGAGGGTCAGAATAGAATTTCGGAAGTTTTTGTAGTTCCGTCATGTCATTTGGGATGTGTGTGCAAAATTTTAGGTCATTCGGGCGAGGTTTGGTTAGGTTTTTGATCGAAAGTGTATTTTGTTGGAATTTGAAGTTCTTAGGCTTGAATCTTTGATTTAATCGGATTTCTGGTGTTGTTTTAGGTGTTTTAAGGATTTGGTACAAGTTCGAATAAGGTATTAGGTGGTATTGGTGCGTTTGGTTGAGGTTCCGGGGGCCTCGGGATGATTTCGGGTGGTTAACGGGGAAAATTTCCAAGTTTGCAGCAGCTGGTATTTTTGATCCTTCTGGTATTTTCGCTTCTGCAGTCTGGGAACCGCAAAAGCGACTTCCTCATCGCAAAAGCGGGGTTTGGCCTTCCCTTCTGAGACCGCAGAAGCGGTCACCTTTCCATAGGAGCGGGATTTGTTTGCAGAAGCGGGACCTGTTCCCTTAAGTAAAAACCACAGAAGCAGTTGGTTTTCCGCTTAAGCGTGACCGCAGAAGCGGTCCCTTGTCTGCAGAAGCGGAAATGACTGTTCAGAAATAACAATTTCGAGGGTTTAATTTCATAAATTTGAAAAATCGATTGAGAGCTCGGGAGAAGGCGATTTTAAGTGGGGTTTGAAGAGAAAATCATTGGGTAACGATTAGTTGATCCCTTTTCATTATATTTCATCATTAGACAACCAAATACATCATTGTAATTCAAATTTAGGATAAAAAATTGGTTAATTTGGAGTAAAACTTCATAGACCAAACTATTAGGTTTTGAGGGGGCATTTGACCTCCGATTTGGGAGATTTTTATATGGTTAGACTCGTGAGAGTACGAGGGTTCTGAAAATGTGAAAATTATTCAATTCCGAGACATTGTCTGGAGGGGCATTTTGGTCATTTTACCTCTTTTCGTGCACTAGCTTTAATTTTAATAGCGGAATCAGTTGTTTGCAATATTATTTATGATATGTAATTGAATTGAATAGATTTGGGCCATTTGGAGTCGGATACTCATGGCAAAGACGTGGTTCCTATTGATATTGAGCCGGTTCGAGGTAAGTGGCTTGTCTAACCTTGTGTGGGGGACCTTTCCCCTTAGGATTTTACTTGATATTTGAGTGCCTTGTGTGTGAGGTGACAAGCACGTGCTTGAGCCGATTGATGAAATCTCGATTTTTACTTAAGCTATGGAAACTTAGTTCTTATTCTTATTTGCCTTGTTCTATTTGGAGTTATGTATGCTAGATTAGAAAAGGCATGTTTAGCTGATTTGACTACCTATTTGCTTAAATTATTTTGACTGCACTACGTGAAGCATGCTAGGCTAGTTCTATCTGTGTTTGTCTTCCGTACCTTATTCCTTGGTTTTTTTCTAGCTATGATGGCGCATTTACATTGGGACTACAGATGTGCGATTTCGGTAGCTCTCCCCCCCTTGTTTGTTTACTTTGGGACTACGGGTTCGATTTCCTGGAGATCCCCATGCACTTTTACTTTGGTACTACGGGATGGTATCCCGGGATATCCCCCTGCACTTTTACTTTGGGACTACGGGACGGTATACCTAGAGATCCCCCTGAAATTTTACTTTGGGACTACGGGACGGTATCCTGAGAGATCCCCCTGCACTTTTACTTTGGGACTACAGGACGGTATCCCGTGAGATCCCCCTACACATTAATGATTGGGCTACGGGACGGTATCCCGGGAGATCCCTTGGTATTGGTACGTGATTTGGACTATGGGAGGGTATCCCGGGAGATCCACTAAATAGTTGAGGAAAGGGCTATAGGACGGTGTCCTGGGAGACCCTCATCGGTATCTTTGACATTGAGCTATGTTTACTCTGTGTTTTACTCTATCTTTGTAGTTATTATTGCCGCGTAGACTTGCCTCATTACACTGCTGTATTTATTATTTCTGTCAGATTTCCACACTGTTAATTATTGCTATTGTTATATTTTGCCTCAGTAGGGCCCTGACCTTCCTCGTCACTACCCAACCGAGGTTAGGCTTGGCACTTACTGAGTACCGTAGTGGTGTACTCATCCCCTTCTTGCGCATGTTTTTCATATTCAGATCATTCAGGTACCTCTACTCAGGCGCACTATCGGTGAGGCAGGGGGATTTCAGAGACTACGAGGTAGATCTGCTGCGTCCGCAGACCGACGAGTCTCCCTCTTACTCTATATTTAGTACTTAGTTTTCTCTCTTTCAGTTGTTAGATATTCTAGAGTTTTGGAGCCATACTATATACTTCTGTTGCCTGTGTTGCCCGTGAGTTACCGGGTTTTAGGAATTATTTTAGATTCGTGTTATGGAGTTGTACCTGCCGAGGGGCATTCAGTAAAGTTTCCTTTAGATATTTAATTTGATTCTCTCTATTTTTCCGTAATTATTATATTTTCGCAATAGTAGGCTTACCTGGTCATGAGGACCAGGTGTAGTCATGACATGTTTACGGTTGGTGAATTAGGGTCGTGACAAGTTGGTATCAGAACTCTAGGTTCATAGGAGTCACGGAACACAGGCCGGTTTATTAGATTCTCGCTGATTGGTACAGAGACGTTTGTATTGATCTACGATAGGCTATGTAATTATTTTGGAAAAATCTTCATTTCATTTGAATTCCTTGTCGTGCGATATTTTTAACATCAATTCTAAACTTCTGTCTTCTATTCTCTCACAAATGGTGAGGACACGTGCTACACGAGATAACCAGGCACCCACGCCCCCTGTTGCCGCCATCAGAGGTCAGGGCCGGGGCCGGGGTAGAGGTCGAGGACGCGCACGCGGTGCAGCCAGAGCACCTGCGTGAGCTGCCGCCGAGGTACCACCAGTAGCTTTAGCCGGAGCCCAAGCACCTGGCACACCTACTAGTGCCACTACTACTCCAGCACTCCAGGAGACCCTAGTTCAGTTCATGAGCATGTACACCACCTTGGCTCAAGCAGGATTACTTCCCCTTACTGCAGCCAAATCCCTGGCCGGGGGAGGAGAACAGACTCCCGCCGTCCGCACCCATGAGCAGCGAGTGCAGGTTGAGCAGGCCCCGAAGATTATTCTTGCACCGCCTGCAGCACCAGTTCAACCCGAGGATGGGTCAACTGCTTCAGAGGACGAGCAACATAGACTAGAGAGATTCAAGAAATATGATCCCCCAGTGTTTAGTGGCTTAGTATCAGATCATGCCTTGGGATTTTTGGAGGAGTGTCATCGCATTCTTCGCACTATGGGCATAGTGGAGTCCAGCGGGGTTTCTTTCACCGCCTTTCAGCTTCGGGGAGCTACCTATGATTGATGGCGTACTTATGAGATAGACAGTCCAGTCGAGGCTGGTTCACTAACTTGGACCCAATTCTCAGACATGTTTATGAGAGAGTTTGTTCCCTAGAGCCTTAGGGATTCATGGCGCACGGAGTTTGAGCACTTGCGCCAAGGTGTTATGACAGTTTCAGAGTATGCCATCCGTTATACCAGGTTGGCCAGGCATGCACCGGCCTTGGTTGCCACAGTTCGAGAGAGAGTTCGCAGGTTCATCGAGGGCCTTATCCTGCCCATCAGGTCTAGCATGGATCGAGAGTTGGAGATGGATATTCCTTACCAGCAGGTAGTGAGCATTGCTAGAAGGATTGAGGGTATGCTCGCCAGGGAGAAAGGGGAGAGTGAGAACAAGAGGTCTCGAGAGTCGGGTCACTACTCTGGTGCCCGTACCCCATAAGCAGCTCGTTATGGTAGAGGTTATTTTGGCCGCCCCGTACATTCAGCTTTACCAACAGCTGGCAGTACTCCAGCTCCGCCTGCACCTCAGGAGCCTTATTATGCGCCTCCAGTTTTTAGCGCGCCTCCTGTGCGGGGTAATTCCAAAGGCCAGTCCAGCAGGACTAGCCCTAGCCAGTCACAGCCACCGTGTTCTCCCAGAGCTTGCTTCGAATATGGCGATACATGTCATATAGTTAGGGACTGTCCCAGACTTGGTAGGGGTGCATCTTCACAGACTGCTCAGCCGCAGTAGGCTCCTCAAAGTTCTCAGGCTATGATCACAGCTTTAGTTGTTGCCCCACCTGCCCAGCCAGCCAGGGGCAGAGGCCGGGGAGATAGAGGTCGCCCTCGTGAGAGGGGTCGGACCAGATATTATTGTATTCCTGCTCGCACTGAGATTGTTGCCTCCGATTCCGTCATCACAGGTATTATACTGGTTTGTCACAGAGAGGAATCGGTCCTATTCGATCCAGGATCTACTTATTCTTATGTGTCTTCTTATTTTGCTTCGCATTTGGGTGTGCCTCGGGATTCTTTGAGCGCCCCCGTTTATGTTTCAACTCCTGTAGGAGATTCTCTTGTTGTGGACCGCGTTTATCGGTCATGTTTGGTTACTATTCGTGGTTTTAAGACCAGAGCGGATTTATTGTTACTTGGTATGGTTGACTTTGATATTATTCTGGGAATGGACTGGTTGTCGTCCCATCATGCTATTCTTGATTGTCACGCCAAGACTGTAACACTGGCTATGCCAGGTATTCCGCGTATTGAACGGAGTGGTACTTTAGATCACACTCCCAGTAGAGTTATCTGTTTCCTTAAAGCTCAGCGTATGGTTGAGAAGGGGTGTGCTGCGTATTTAGCTTATGTGAGAGATGTCAGTGTTTATACCCCTTCTGTTGATTCAGTTCCAATAGTACAGGATTTCCCCAATATGTTTCCAGCTGATCTTCTAGGCATGCCGTCCGATAGAGATATCGATTTTGGCATTGATCTGTTGTCGGGCCCTCAGCCCATTTCCATTCCTCCGTAACGCATGGCTCCCCCTGAGTTGAAGGAGTTGAAGGACCAATTGCAGGAATTGCTTGGTAAAGGTTTTATTCGACCCAGTGTTTCACCGTGGGGTGCTCCTATCTTGTTTGTGAAGAAGAATGATGGTTCATGTGCATGTGTATTGGTTACCGATAGTTGAACAAGGTTACCGTGAAGAACCGTTATCCTTTGCCTCGTATTGATGATCTGTTCGACCAGCTTCATGGCGCACATGTGTTTTCCAAGATTGACTTGTGCTCAGGTTACCATCAGTTGAAGATTCGGGAGCCAGATATCCCGAAGACTGCCTTCAGGACTCGATATGGTCATTACGAGTTCCTTGTTATGTCATTTGGGCTGACCAATGTCCTTGCAGCTTTCATGCATTTGATGCACAGTGTATTCAGACCATATCTTGACTCCTTCGTTATTGTTTTTATTGATGATATTCTGGTATATTCCCGAAGTCAGGAAGATCATGAACAGCACCTAAGGACAGTGCTTTAGACCCTGAGAGAGAAGAAATTATATGCAAAGTTCTCAAAATGGGAGTTCTGGTTGAGTTCTGTTGCATTCGTAGGCCACGTGGTATCGAGTGAGGGTATTCGAGTGGATCCGAGGAAGGTAGAGGTCATGCAGATTTGTCCCAAGCCATCCTCAGCTACAGAGATTCGCAGCTTCCTTGGCTTGGTAGGTTACTACCGTCATTTCGTGGAGGGATTTTCATCGATTGCTGCCCCTATGACTAGATTGACCTTGAAGGGTGCCTCATTTCAGTGGACAGAGGAGTGTGAGACGAGCTTTCAGAAGCTCAAGACAGCTTTGACTTCAGTCCCAATCTTGATATTGCCTACCGGTTCGGGGTCTTATACCGTTTATTGTGATTCCTCACGGGTTGGACTTGGAGCGGTGTTGATGCAGGACGGTAGGGTGTTTGCCTGCGCGTCCAGACAGTTGAAGTACATGAGAAGAATTACCCTATCCACGACCTTGAGTTAGCTGCTATTGTTCATGCCTTGAAGATCTGACGTCATTATTTGTACGGGGTGCCTTGTGAGATATATACTGACCATCGGAGTTTGCAGCACTTGCTTAAGCAGAAGGACCTGAACATGTATCAGAGGAGATGGTTAGAGTTGTTAAAGGACTATGATATTACTATTCTTTATCACCCGGACAAGGCCAATATGGTAGCCGATGCCTGTGTGCGTGCAAAGACTAGACAAAAAATCGAACAAATAATGGTCTAGACTAGCGCGAAGTTAGCGCGATCGCGCTAGTCTAGAAGCTGGAGGCAGAATGTCAGGATCAAGCACGAACTCTAGCGCGTTCGCGCTAGTCCCAGTCCGGAAAAGACCTGTTAAGGGCAAAATTGGAAACCTAGAGGAAAATTCACTTAACCTATATAAAGTCAAGCTCGCCCAAGGAGTAAAATATCAAGATTTTCATAGTTTAGTGCAAGAAACACATAGGCAAGAGGCAAGGAGGAAAATCCAATATCAAGTTCTTCTTTTCTTCTTCTTGTTTTCACGTTTTGAATGATATTAAACATTATTGAGATGAACACTGCTATGAGTAGCTAAAACCAATTGTTCTAGGGTCATGGGTGAAACATGTTTGTTGTGGTTCAATGTTTAATTTAATGAAGTTTATTTTATCATATTGGGTTGTTTATTTAATTCTATTCTCAATTATTTTGCTAAGTAGCTAACAGTGAAATACTATCTAAGAATCTAGAGTTGAACTCGAAAGTGGGAACTTTGGATTGCATATAGAATTAAATCGAGCAAGTTCTTGAACCTGGACATCGGGGAACGGATTCGCAATTAGGATAGACATAACCTTGCTTGGTTGAAATACAGGAACTGTAAACGCATTCTTGTTAATCTTAATTCCATAGACATATAGGCATCGAGTTAATTTTAATAGGCGAGTAAGGAATCAAAAGATCCTTATGAGAATTATCAACCCTGTCAATCAATAACCCAGATACATCAATTAGTTATTTTAATCCAAGAACGCAACATGATTGTTACCTAACCCGTGACCCTGGAATATCTCCCTCTATTGATTGTTAATCGAAATTACTGTTTGGTTGGTTGATTATTCTAGTTATATTAGAAATTGATATTTTTAGGTAGTAAATTAGAGACAACTATATTTTGTGAGAAATATCTTGGATCAATAAGTTAATTGAGTTTGAATATGTTAAAACTTATTCACAAGTCTTCGTGGGAACGATACTCTACTCACTACTTTATTACTTGACGATCACGTGCACTTGCGTAAGTGTTTTGATCGCAACAAGTTTTTGGCGCCGTTGCCGGGGACTTAGAAATTATATACTTGACTGAGTTAAGCTTTTATTGATTATTTGTTCAAGCTTTAATTTTTAGTGTACCTGGTTTGTGTGAACACATGCTTTACTTCTGAATGCGGAGGAGCCAAAGCGCAAACAATCTACTTCCTCTTGATCCTGAAATTGAAAGAACACTTCACAGAGTGAGGAGGGAAGTAGATGCAAGAACCAGAATTTAAGGAGAGTTGGACATAGTAGTCCAACCACAGCCAATAGAGATGGCAGGGAATGAGGAACGCGCGGTGATTGAAGCCACAAGGCCTAGTCTTGCTAACATGACTCAGGCTATTGTGAAGCTTGATATCACTGGGCACTTTGAACTCAAACAGTACATGGTGCAGCTGATCCAGTCCACAGGTAAATATGTGGGTCTATCTCATGAAGATCCGCAAAGGCATATTTAGAATTTCTTTGAAATTATGGACACTTACAATTATCTGAATGTTTCCAAGGACTATGTTAGGCTGACACTTTTCTCCTTTTCACTGCTTGGGAACGCTAAGGAGTGGTTGCAGAAGGGGCCCCAAACTTAATCCGCACATGGGATGATCTAGCAAGGAAATTCTTAATCAAGTTTTTCCCCACTAAGAAAACAAAGGTATTGAGGAGTCATATTCTTGGGTTCGAACAACGAGATGGTGAGACACTTCGTCAAGCATGGGAAAGGTACAAAAAGATGCTCAGAGACTATCCACATCATTGCCAAACTGACGAGGTATTGGGTCACACTTTCGTGGATGGGTTAGATGATGCCTCACAGATGAATCTTGATTCCGCTTGTGGGGGTAGTTGCATGGCCAAACCGTACAGTGAAATCCAAACCTTGCTAAATAACTTCATTGCTAATGATCATAATTGGCAAGGTGAGGGTTATTCACGAAAGGCAATTAAGCAGAAATCAGCTGGGGTACTTGAGCTCGACGACTTGACAGCCATAAGAGCCGATATTGCAAAGTTGGCTAATCAAATGACTAGGATGACAATGCAGCAACCACAACCAATGAAACATGTACAACAAATGTCTATTTGATGCGAATTATGTGGTGACAATTATATGAGCGACATGTGCCATATGAATCCTGAATCTATATACTATGTGGGGCAGCAGAACAGAGGTCCACCGAATCAGCATGCACAATACGAGAATTCTTACAATCCAAATTGGAAGAATCATCCTAACATCTCATGGGGTGGAAATCAGCAGAATCAGAATCACTATAGACCCCAAGGGAATTTCAATCCACCTCAGAAGCCACCCCAACAAATGGAAGAGAGTACAAATGATTTGCTAAAGAAGTTGTTGCTTGACAATCAGTAGCTCAGAATCGATTTCAGAAATCTTGAAAGGCAGATGGGGTAGTTGGCAACGTATCAGAACACCAAACCTACAGGCGCTCTCCCCAGTGATACAGAAAAGAATCCTCAAGTGAATGCAGTTACACTCAGAAACGGAAGAGAGCTGGAGGAAGTGCCAAAGAACATAAAAGACAAAGCCACACCTGAGGGAGAGTTAATACCTAATGAAACTCATGAATCGAAGAATACTGAATCAATTCCAAAGCCAGTAGAGGCTACAAGGCCACCACCACCTTTCCTTCAGAGATTGCAAAAAAAGAATGATGATCACATGTTCAGCAAATTTCTCTCCATGTTGAGCCAGGTTCAATTAAATATTCCACTTGTTGATGTATTGCGTGAAATTCCAAAGTATGCTAAGTACATAAAGGATATAGTGGCTCACAAGAGAAGAATGAATGAATTTGAGACAGTGGCACTTACTGAGGAGTGCACCACAAGGGTCCAGAACAAGCTTCCTCAAAAGCTTAAGGATCCTGGCAGTTTCACCATTCCGGTAGGCATTAGTAATATTGATGTGGGTCGTGCTCTTTGCAATTTGGGGGCGAGTATAAATCTGATGCCCTTATCTTTGTTCAAGCAATTAGGCCTGGGAGCTCCAAGGACAACTACTGTGATGTTGCAGTTGGTTGATAGATCAATAGCACACCCCAAGGGTGTGATTGAAGATGTGTTGTTGCAAATTGGAAAATTTATCTTCCCAGCTGACTTCATTATCCTGGATTATGAGGCTGATGAACTGGTCCCAATCATATTAGGGTGACCTCTCTTGGCTACTGGTGATGCAATTATTAAAGTGAGAGAGGGAAAAATGATTTTGAGGGTGGATAACGAGGAAGCAGTCTTTAATATGTACAAAGCAATCCAACTCCCCTGCCACTATGAGAAGCTCTCAATGATATCCGTTATTGAGGTTGACGAGCAAATTCTTGACACGAGTGTATATCTAGATGACTCTCTAGAGAAAGCACTTATGTTGTTTAATAGCATGGGAAACGATGAGGAGGTTGAGGAAATGATGCACATCCTGGATACATCTTGTGCTTACATGCATGGGATACACCCCTTTAAGTCATTGAATAGGCCAGATGGGCCACCCCCCAAACCGTCAATTGAGGAGGCACCAAAATTGGAGCTTAAACCGTTGCCCCCTCACCTTCAATATGCTTATCTGGGTGACACTGACACCTTACCTGTTATTGTTTCTTCCGAATTATCTAAATTGCAGGAAGAGAAGCTGTTGAGAGTGCTACGTGAGCACAAGCGGGCACTTGGGTGGACAATGTCTGACATCAAAGGCATGAGTCCAGCTTTTTGCATGCATAAAATCATCATGGAGGACGGACGCAAGCCTAGTGTAGAGCAACAACGCCGACTCAATCCAATTATGAAAGAAGTTTTAAGAAAAGAAGTGATTAAGTGGCTCGACGCAGGTATTGTATTCCGAATCTCAGATAGAAAATGGGTAAGCCCCGTTCAATGTGTACCTAAGAAGGGGGGATGACTGTGGTTGTTAATGAAAATAATGATTTGATTCCCACAAGAACTTTCACTGGGTGGAGGATTTGTATAGATTACTGAAAATTGAATAGTGCCACCCGAAAGGACCACTTCCCTCTCCCCTTTATTGACCAAATGCTTGATAGATTGGCTGGCCAGGAATACTACTGTTTCCTAGATGGTTTCTCCGGGTATAATCAGATTGCTATATCCCCAAAGGACCAAGAGAAAACCATATTTACGTGTCCCTATGGCACGTATGCGTTCAAGAGAATGCCCTTTGGTCTCTGTAATACACATGCGACTTTTCAAAGGTGTACGATGGCTATTTTCACTGATATGGTTGAAAGATTTGTAGAAGTGTTCATGGATGATTTTTCTATGTTTGGGTTCTCTTTCGATAACTGTTTAATGAACCTCGATAAAGTACTTGCTAGATGTGAAGAGACAAACCTGGTGCTAAACTGGGAAAAGTGCCACTTCATGCTCAAGAAGGTATAGTATTGGGGCACAAGGTGTCTAAAAATGGTTTGTAGGTGGACAAAGTAAAGGTGGAAGCAATTGAAAAATTACCTCCACCATCGTCCGTCAAAGGCATTCACAGTTTCTTGGGCCATGCAGGGTTTTATCGTCGTTTCATTAAAGATGTTTCGAAAATTTCCTCTCCCTTGTGCAGGTTGCTCGAGAAATATGTCTCCTTCAAGTTTGATGATGCCTGTCTGAAAGCATTTGAGGAGTTGAAGGGAAAGCTAGTAACTGCACCAATTATCATTGTCCCAGATTGGGAGCAACCCTTTGAGTTGATGTGGCGACTGACATAGCTATTGGAGCTGTGTTGGGGCAAAGGAGAAATAAATTCTTTCACTCCATCTACTATGCGAGAAAAACTCTGAATCCAGCCCAGATAAATTACATAGTTACTGAAAAAAAGTTGTTTGCAGTGGTGTGGGCGTTTGACAAATTCAGATCATATTTAGTAGGGACCAAAGTCATCAGCTATAAGGTACTTGTTTAAGAAGAAAGACGCCAAGCCGATACTGATTCGTTGGGTCCTTCTCTTACAAGAGTTTGACTTAGAAATCCGAGGTTGAAAAGGGACAGAGAACCAAGTGGCTGATCACTTGTCCAGGTTAGAAAATCAGAGCCATGTAGTTGAAGGTAGGTCTATCAAAGAAATATTTCATGATGAGCAGTTATTGGCAATCACCTCAAATGAAGCCTCGTGGTATGCAGATTATGTGAATTTCATTGCAAGTGGGGTGACACCACCGGAATTGACACCTGATAATAGAAGAAGGTTCCTACATGATGTGAGGTTTTATATGTGGGATAAGCCATTCTTATACCGCCTATGCGCAGATCAGTTGGTGCGAAGATGTGTTCCAGAAGAAGAGATGAATGCAATATTGCATGACTGTCACGCGTCACCATACGGAGGATATCACGGGGGTGATAGGACCGCCCAGAAAGTTCTATAATCAGGTTTCTATTGGACCAAATTATTTAAGGATGCACATGCCTTTGTTAAAATATGTGATAGATGCCAAAGAACCGGAACAATCACCAAGAGGCATGAGATGCCTTTACAGAATATTCTGGCAGTAGAGCTATTTGATGTGTAGGGAATCGACTTCATGGGACCATTCCCATACTCTAGTAGGCACAGATACATCTTGGTGGCAGTATATTATGTGTCTAAGTGGGTGGAGGCCATTGCTCTTCCCACTAATGACGCCAAGGTAGTGCTGAGTTTTGTAAAGAAGTACATCTTTGCACGCTTTGGAACCCCACGCGTGTTGATAAGTGATGGAGGAACGCACTTTTGCAACAAATTGCTGAATAATATCCTTGCAAAATATGGTGTCAAGCACAAGGTTTCCACGACCTATCATCCCCAAACGAGTGGTCAAGTGGAAGTGTCAAATAGAGAGGTGAAGCAGATTTTGGAGAAAACAGTGAATGGGAATAGAAAGGACTGGGCTGGGAAGCTCGACGACACATTGTGGGCATATCGAACTGTATACAAAACTCCCATAGGTATGTCTCCGTATAAATTAGTTTATGGGAAGGCATGCCACTTGCCCGTCGAACTTGAACACAAAACCTATTGGGCAATTAAAAAGCTGAACATGGATATGGAGTTAGCTGGAGAGAAGAGGTTGTTACAACTCAACGAGCTTGATGAGTTTCGATTGCATGCCTATGAAAATGCCAAACTGTATAAAGAGAAGACTAAGAGGTCGCATGACAAACGCATCCAACATCGAGAGTTTGAGCCGGGGCAAGAAGTTCTGTTATTCAATTCGAGGTTGAAGCTTTTTCCCGAAAAGCTTAAATCTCGTTAGTCAGGTCCTTTCGTTGTGGTAAGTGTGAAGCCTCATGGAGTTATGGAGTTGTGGGATATGAGCTCCAATGGTACCTTCTTGGTAAATGTCCAGCGGATAAAACATTATTGGGGTGGTGACATTGCACGTCACAAGACCTCGATGGACCTGTCAGATGCTTGACAACGTGTTAAGTCGTGCCGCGACGTTAAATCAGGCGCTGGATGGGAGGCAACACATTGAATTGTTGTAACTGTCGTGCCATGACAATAACTAAGGCGCTGGTTGGGAGGCAACCCAACAATAGTTGTAGTGTATTTGTACGTTTTATAGCAGGCTAACCAATGCAGGTGACAAAGGGCAGGCGAAAAGACCATCGACCAGGGTAAATACAGGTGAAAAAGTGCAAAAATGAGTTGCCCAGTAGCGCGATCGCGCTACAGTTTGCTCTACACTTCGTGCTAACTGGGCGACATTCTGCCTAAGCTGCACAAACTAGCGTGAAGTGAGTGCGAGTTCGTGCTAGAGCTCGCGCTAAAAGCATAACAGTCTGCCTGGACTAGCACGATCGCGCTAGTCCCACCCCAGAAATCACTGGATTGGGGTCGTTGTAAAAGTTTTTTTTTTCTTTATTATTTTTCTATTTTTCCTTTTTCCCCTTTAGCCTAACCTAAAGCCCCCAACATAAAAACCAATCTCCCAAACCACTTCCCCCATCTTCCAAAATCTCATTACTCCCTCACCCCACCAGTCTCATGATCTCCCGTCCCCCACCAGGATCACACACAAATTCTTCTCTCTACTCACCACCATCCACACCACAGGTATAAGCCCTAGTGCAATCTCTTCTCTTTTTCTCTTCTTAATTTTTTTCTTTTTTAGATTTTTGGTTGTAGTCCAATGTGTTGTATAGTAGTTGTTCTTTGCTTTTTATGTGGAGGAATTGGAAGACTATGTTGTGGTGTTGGTGGGTGATAAGTGTGGGGTGGGTGGTACTTGATTTGTACTATTGATGAGATTTTGGGGTGGATTCATGTTCTAGAATACTCAAAAAGGGTTGTGAAGGCCTAATGCACACAAGGTGTTTGTAGAAAGGTCGTAATGACTATTACTATGTAGTTGTGACCACTCAAGCAGGTGAAATCTGAGTAACCGCAGTGTGTCACATCTTTGTGCTAAACCTTGCTAATATAGCCCCGTTTTCCAGGTATTATGGCACCATCGCGAAAGCGCCGCTCCACAGGTGCATCATTAAGCAGCCAAGCCGACGCACCCAGGGCTTGGGGGCAGCTTATGTATCCCCTTTTGACAGTAGCAAATTTGTCTCAGCCGCGGCTCAAGGCCGCTTTGCGGAGAAGGCCACTAAACAGCCGATTCTGGAAAGGGGGATTGATATGAATTCACTCCAGCAAAAATGCCCTCACATATACACGAAGTTGTTAAGGCGGGGGCTGTAGACCTTCATAAACGAGCCGGGGGAGGCCAATGGAATGGTTGTGTGGGAGTTTTACGCTAATCTGCCTGAGCATAACAATAGTGTGGTCACAGTGCGCCGCAAGGAGGTAAATGCATCTGTTGAGACGATATGGATGGCATACCATTTGCCCCCTCCCGTGCCTGAGCATGATGACTTCTATGAGTATGGACGGAACCCAACTAACGCGAAGTGGGAGAGATTCTTCGATGCAATTTGCATACCCGAAAAAGAGGTGGAATGGATGCAATACGGGGAGAAGTTTCACTCCTCAATTTTATCCCCTGAGGCGAAGAGTTGGTTATATATGGTTAACAGCCGTCTCATTCCGTCCAAAAACACCACGGAGGTAAATGCACCCCGAGCCGCCTTGATTTAGTGTTTCATGAAGGGTCTTGACTTCGATATAGCCAAGGTGATCCACGACAAAATGTTTGCCTGGTGCCCCCTCCGCAGGTATGGGTTCTTTTCCTATATATAGTGACTCATCTTTGCAGGCAAGCTCGGGTGCCTGAGAATCTCCGAGTAGATGGGCTAGTACGAGATGGTCACAAGGTCCGACCTGACAAAGGCACCACGGCGACAGAGCCATCAATATCAGGTGGAGCAGATGAGAGTGGCTCCGATGACTTGGAGGAAGGGGAGGCCGAACAGATGAACGTGGAGGGTAAACGCAGGCCCATGCGCCCAGCGCAACAGTTGCAGCACCGTTAGGGGCAACATCATCTTGAGGAACTGCCAAAGTGTCCCGTTTTACCACATTGGAGCAGGAGGTAGCTGGTTTACGCTCCTCAGTGACTGACTTGGGTACTTGTATAGACGCAGTGGCTACCCAGCAGACGAAGTTTGAAAAGAAATTTATGGGCTAGCTGAGAGCTTTGGGGCAGGCATGACGTGTGAATCCCGACACTATCTCCGACCAGGAGTGAGACTTCAGGGAAGTTCCTTTACCTCACTAGTACTTCAATTTTTAAGCCATGGGGACATGTCTTCACTTTAAGTGTGGGGTGGGGGATACTTCAGTGTATATATATATCTTTATGTTTGTCTTCATTAGTTAGTTTATTAGTTTGAATTAGGTAAGTGGCTTGTCCCGATGATGGATCTCTTTCGGCGAGGTTCTTGAGGGACGAAGTCGATCAACGAAAAAAAATGGAAAATATGAAGACTCTTCCTGATGACGGATCCTTTGGACAATTTTCTTGAGGGAAATTAGTCTAGTAAAATACCAAAAAGATTTTTTTTTTAGGTAGTGTAGTAGCTCCCTGTTGATTTTTCTTTATGCCACGGTTCTTTTCCAAGGGTTTAGGTAGTTTTTTTCTTTATGTCTTCATTTGTTATTTTATTTTTTATTTTTTTTTGATTTGTAGATTAGGTTAATGGGCTACGAGCTAGAGAATCAAAAGAGAACCTATAGCGTTGACGCACCTGAACACAACAGAAACTAGAGTGTAACGCTTAGTCTCATTGTTTGAATTTCACTGAAGTGCCTTAATTTGTATGTTTGTCACTGACTTGAATGATCATAATGGAGTGTCTTGATGAGTTGATCTGGAATGAGTCATATGCCATGTGTGGTGAGGTTTTTGTGTAGTCCATGTATTGTACTTGAGTCTAGAACTTGCCCGGTTTGTAAGTCGAAGCAAAATTTTAGGTGATGCTCAGTTTGAAAAATAATTTTAGGGTTTCTTTGATCTATTTGAGCTTAATTGCTTACCACAAATAAAATTTATACCTAGTCAACCCTTTTGAGCAAATAGACTTTTATTTGGCACCCACATTACAAGCCTATACCCTTTTTGTTCTTAATTGACATTGTTTTGATCCTTTTTCCTCTTAAAGCACTTTAATCGTGAGTTGAGCGCTAAATGAAGTAAGAAGGAACTATGTGTGGGGTGGATTTTGAGTGGAACCAATGAAAGGAAGAAAGGTGCACTTGTTTTGTAAAATAATAAACCACTAGCAGAAATTGAAAAAAAAAAGAATAATCTGAAGGAAAAAAAATAGAGATGAATACATTGTTGTCTTGTTCCTGCTAGTGGGTATGAATTAATGTAGTGCTTAAAGAAGAAGAGAGCGTTTTGGGGGTGATATTGTGTAAAAGTGAAGTAGATTGAAGAATTTGCACTTAAGTTATCATGTGATGTGTTAAAGTGCTTGGGAGGTTGAGTCACTATTTCTAAATATATTCTACCCGTTATCCCACATTACAACCATGAAAAAGCCTTGATTGATTTATATCGAGCAAGCCTACATTAGTAGAGATTACATTAAGGGCAAGCTTATGGTACCAATTGTATGCATGTGACCTCTTTTGTGAGTGTGAGCGATTTTCTTTAATATATGTGAGCATGAAATTCGAATGTATGAATTGATTCTATTTTATTGGCTGTTATTGCGAGGGCATGTGACTCGTGAAGGAAAATCAAGTCTTGGCTTCTGTGTAGAGTAATTTGAGAAAGTGTGAATATTGCGTGGCACTTGAGAGTCGACTTTTGAGGCTGAGATTGTTCACTAATAGGCGTAGCATATGTGAATTGTTCTGGGTGTAATGCGTTAAGGGAAATTGTTGAGTGAATGAACCTCTAGAGAGTATAGTTTGATTGCTCGAGGACGAGCAATGAATCAAGTGTGGGGTGTTGATATTAGGCTAAGTCTAGGTGATTTGGCAATTGTTTATGCTCCCGCATGATTATGTTTCAGTTTCATAATATGGTTAAATGATGAAAAATGGGCTCTAATTGCAGGATGGTGAGCCTAGATGATGCCTTAAAGTGGTGATTGAAGCTACATTGGAGCAAGAAAGACCCCTTCAAGCTGTGTGCGCGCAAAGACTAGACAAAAAATCGAAGAAATAATGGTCCAGACTAGCGCGAGCTCTAGTGCGATAGCGCTAGTCTAGAAGCTGGAGGTAGAATGTCAGGAAACTAGCGCGAGCTCTAGCGCGTTCGCGCTAGTCCCAGTCCGGAAAAGACTTTTTAGGGGCAAAATTGGAAACCTGGAGGAAAATTCACTTAACCTATATAAAGTCAAGCTCGCCCAAGGAGTAAAATATCAAGGTTTTCATAGTTTAGTGCAAGAAACATAGAGGCAAGGAGGAAAATCCAACATCAAGTTCTTCTTTTCTTCTTCTTGTTTTTACGTTTTGAATGAAATTAAACATTATTGAGATGAACACTGCTATGAGTAGCTAAAAACCACTGTTATAGGGTCATGGGTGAAACATGATTGTTGTGGTTCAGTGTTTAATTTAACGAAGTTGATTTTATCATATTGGATTGTTTATTTAATTTTGTTCTCAATTATTTTGCTGAGTAGCTAACAGTGAAATACTATCTAAGAATCTAGAGTTGAACTCGAAAGTGAAAAATTTGGATTGCATATAGAATTAAATAGAGCAAGTTCTTGAACCTGGGCATCGGGGAACGGATTCGCAATTAGGATAGATATATACCTAATAGCCTGGCTTGGTTGAAATACAGGAACTGTAAATGCATTATTATTAATCTTAATTCCATAGACATATAGGCATTAAGTTAATTTGAATAGGCGAGTAAGGAATCGAAAGATCTTTATAAGCATTATCAACCCTGTCAATCAATAACCCAGATACATCAATTAGTTATTTTAAGCCAAGAACGCAACATGATTGTTATCTAACCCGTGACCCTGGAATATCTCTCTCTATTGATTGTTAATCGAAATTACTGTTTGTTTGGTTGAGTATTCTAGTTAATTTAGTAATTGATATTTTTAGATAGTAAATTAGAGACAACTATATTTTGTGAGAAATTTCTTGGATGAATAAGTTAATTGAGTTTGAATCAGTCAAAAGTTAATCACAAGTCTTCGTGGGAACGATACTCCACTCACTACTTTATTACTTGACGATCACGTGCACTTGCGTGAGTGTTTTGATCGCAACACAAGATTTCTTCCAAATCATTTGTAAGTCGGTTTTACTCATTTCTTTCAATCTTTAACATCATTTATCATATTTTCAACTTAAATCAATGATTTTTATGGGTGAAATTGGGAGTTTTGGGTAGAACCTAGTTTTTCTAAAATTGGGGATTTGGACCTCGATTTGAAGTCCGATTTCAAAATAAATTATATATTTGGGTTCCTGGGGGAGTGGGTAACCGGGTTTTGGTTCGAACCTCGGGTTTTGACCACGTGGGCCCGGGGGCGATTTTGAAAATTTTGGAAAAAACTTTGGGAAATTCATTTTTATGCTTTCAAATTGATTCATTTAGTATTTATTAAAGTAATTAAGTGACTTGTGACTAGATTCGAGTGGATTGGAGATAGAATCGCGGGGTAAAGCTATAGTTGAGGCTTGAGTTGAGTTTAAGGCATCGAGGTAAGTGTTTGGTGTAATTGGAATAACTGTTGATATAATGAAATGTGAGCGGGTGGTATGCCTACCACGAAAATATTAAGAAACGGGATTGGGTTGCACGCCTGCAACGAGATGTGTACGGTAGTGAAATCTGCTTTATTTTTTTCTTATCCGTGATAGAGATAATTTATTGATGTTCCCTATTATTTTCTTGAATTTATGTATTATCTGTTATCCCCGAAGCATGTTCCCTTCCCATTTAAAATGGTTATTCTTATTGGTTTCCCGTTGTTGATATATATATTACTGCACAGGTTTATGTGGTAGTCCTGTCTAGCCTCGTGACTACTTCGCCGAGGTTAGGCTAGGCACTTACCAGCACATGAGGTCGGTTGTGCGGATACTATACTCTGTGCTCTTTTGCACAGATCTAAATTTCGGGCAGTAGAAGTAGTAGCGCGGGTGGTAGCATTCAGCTCGGGGAGACACCGAGGTAGCCTTGCAGGCGTCCGCAGGCCCGGTATCTTCTCTATCCTTATTTTTTGTCTGTTGTCTCATGCATTCGAGACAAACAGTTTATGTTATCTTTCAAACGGTTGTATTTACTATTCTTAGAAGTTCGTGAGTAATGTGACACCAGATTTTGGGCAGAGGTTGATGTTGAATTTCCGCATATCATTCAGTTTTACTTATTTAAGTCTTCCGCTTATTTAATTTACTCCGCTGTATTTATACTATCATTGTTAAATTGTTAAAAGAAGAATTTTGTTATCGAAAAAGGGTTATAAGAGTTGACTTGCCTTGCTTCTATTAGTAGGCGGCATCACGACTCCCGAGAGTGGAAATTTCGGGTCGTGACAATAATGTGTATCAACTCTTTAGTTAACTACTAAAGTTAAATTTGTTTATTTGATGTAAACACCTGAACAATTATGAAATTATTAGAATTTAACTCAATAATAAAATGAAAGGGGATAAATATTTATATACATATATTAAAATACTAAATATATGATAAAATGTTCAAATAAAGATATCAATTTTCTTTAAACTTTAAAAGACTAACAATCGTCAAGTGATGAAAAATAAATAATAATAATAATAATAATAATAATAATAATAATAATAATAATAAATAAATAAAAAATACACTAAAACTTGAAACTAAACTACATATTTGACTTTAAAAACTAATTTTTTAATTAGTATGTTAGAAAAAAGATAATTAGTTCTTCTGTTACCGCGCGAAGCGCGGACAAAGTCACTGGTTAAAATAGAAAAATACATATGATAAACAAAAAAATAAAGAGATGTTGATCCAATCGTTTCAAAAAAATATTAATAAAAAAATAGAGCATTGTCGTAGTGCACTGAGGATGGACAGGAAGAATTTTTCTTATAAAGCTGACATCATATTATGAGTTGTGTAGGTAAATATTCAATCTTGTAAGGAGAATTAATAATTCGCTCCTTCCGGTTCACTTTTAAGTGATTTTTTGGTATTTTTTTGTGGACCACAATATTTGTCTTTTTCAGATATCAAAAAGGAATTAACTTCTTCTTTCTAAAGTTGTCCTTGCGAGCTTCAGCAAAGAGCGGTGGGTAGCGGTGAGTTAGCGTACAACTACATCGAGTAAAACAATTCAACACAGGTTTGGTCCTCGGGACTTGGTACCTCCCATTCTACCGTTTCCCCTTTGGTGTTAGCTAAATTGTTGTTACTTTAGTTCGCAATAGTTCGATCATTCAACTAATGTACTTGCAGTTACGTGTTTCCTTCTATTTTGACTCGTTGTCCGTTGAGCACTAGCGAGTATTCTTTAGATTTGTCGTAGAAGTAGTGGATGCAGTCTGGAATGATAGATTAAGGGCATGTCCGCGGGTGGGGCAGAGTGTGGGGCCGGGTTCGGGGAGTGGGATGGGAGGCAGGGGAGGTATAGGGGGCAAAGGAGCATATAGGTTGAGAATCGGGACGTGGAACATAGGTTCGCTAACGAATAAGTCTATAGAGCTGGCGAAGACCCTTCAGAAGAGGAAGATTAATATAGCGTGTGTTCAGGAGACAAGGTGGGTCGGAACGAGGGCGTTAAACGCGGATGGATATAAGTTGTGGTACTCTGGAGTCATGAGGGGTAAGAATGGAGTGGGGATCCTTCTAGATAGCCACCTTAGAGAGTCGGTAGTAGAGGTCAGGCGGGTGAGTGATAGACTAATGACTATTAAATTGGTGGTGGGTGAGTGTACTTTAAATGTTGTTAGTGCGTACGCGCCACAAGTAGGCTTGGATGAGGAGATTAAAATGCTCTTTTGGGAGGGGTTGGATGACATCGTTTGTAGTATCCCGCCTTCCGAGAGGTTATTCATAGGAGGAGATTTTAATGGTCATATTGGGTCGTCTGCAGGGGGTTATACGGAGGTTCATGGCGGCTTTGGTTTCGGGGAGCGAAATGGAGGGGGCACTTCGCTATTGGACTTTGCGAAGGCATTCGATCTAGCGATTGCGAACTCAAGTTTTCCGAAGCGGGAGGAGCATTTGGTTACTTACCAAAGCTCGGTGGCGAAGACTCAGATTGACTATCTCCTCCTCAGAAGAGGCGATAGAAGGTGGTGCGTGGATTGCAAAGTTATCGCGGGTGAGACCCTTACAACACAACATAGGCTTTTGGTGATGGGCTTTGGCATTATGATAAGGAGGAAGAAGAGGTCAATACGAGGCCGCCCGAGGATTAGGTGGGGCACCTTGACTAAGGATAAAGCTCAGGAGTTGGAAGGAAAGTTATTGGAAATGGGAGCCTGGAGAAGTAGTGGGGAAGCAAACACTATGTGATCGACGACGGCTGATTGTATAAGGAAGGCAGCGAGAGATGTGTTGGGGTTATCTTCTGGCCGCGCCGGTGGCCATAAAGGAGACTGGTGGTGGAATGCAATTGTCCAAAGCAAAGTGGAAGCGAAGAAGGCAGCTTACCTGCGGTTAGTAGGGAGCACTGGCGAGGAGGAGAAGAGAGCGAACAGGGAGAGATATAAGGTAGCTAGGAAGGAGGCGAAGATGGCAGTAACGGAGGCTAAGACGATAGCTTTTGCTCGTCTGTATGAGGAACTAGGTAACAAAGGCAGGGAGAAGAAGTTATTCCGACTCGCTAAGCTGAGATAGAGGGCGGCTCGGGATCTGGACCAGGTGAGGTGCATAAAAGATGAGGACGGCAAAGTTTTGATGGGGGATGACCAGATTAAGAGGAGATGGCAGACCTACTTTCATAAACTTCTAAATGAAGAAGGGGATCAAGATATTGTACTAGGTGGATTGAGGAACGCCGACATCCCCAATGAATTAAGTTATTGTAGGGACATTGAGGTCGATGAGGTCATCGAGGCAATGCGTAAGATGAGGGGGGGAAGAGCTACCGGGCCAGACGAAATTCCGATTGAACTTTGGAGGTGTGTGGGTAGAGCAGGATTGGAATGCCTTACTGGGTTGTATAATGTGATATTCAAGACTAATAGGATGCCTGAAGAGTAGAGGTGGAGTACAATGGTCCCGTTGTATAAGAACAAAGGCGATATCCAGAGCTGTAACAACTATAGAGGTATCAAATTACTGAGCCATACCATGAAAGTATGGGAGAGAGTGGTAGAGATGAGAGTGCGAAGGACGGTGTCTATCTCGGACAACCAGTTCGGGTTTATGCCGGGGCGATCTACCACAAAAGCTATCCATCTTATTAGGAGGATGGCAGAATAGTACAGGGATAAGAAGAAGGATCTCCACATGGTGTTTATTGATCTAGAGAAAGCGTACGACA
>MDKF010458954.1:0-20925 GCA_026770625.1 Nicotiana glauca
TGCCAGGGAGATCCTCGATTTTTTGGCCGGGATTTGGAAAGACAAAGCTCCTTTGGTTATGCCAGGGAGATGCTCAATTTTTTGGCCGGGATTTGAAAGACAAAGCTCCTTGGGTTATGCAAAGGAGATCCTCGATTTTTTGGCCGGGATTTGAAAGACAAAGCTCCTTGGGTTATGCCAGGGAGATCCTCGGTTTTTGGCCGGGATTTGGAAGGAAAAATCTCCTTGTGTTATGCCAAGAAGATCCTCAATTTTTTGGCCGGGATTTGGTTTGAAAAAGCACCTTGGGTTATGCTAGGGAGATCCTCGATTTTTTGGCCGGGATTTGGAAAGAACAAGCCCCTTGGGTTATGCCAGAGAGATACTCGATTTTTTGGCCGGGAGTTGGAAAGAAAAGGCTCCTTGGGGTATGCCAAGGAGATCCTAGGTTTTATGGCCGGGATTTGGAAAGAAAAAGCTCCTTTGGTTATGCCAGGGAGATCCTCGGTTTTTTGGCCGTGATTTGGAAAGACAAATCTCCTTGGGTTATGCCAAGGAGATCCTCGGTTTTTTGGCCGGGATTTGGAAAGACAAAGCACCTTGGGTTATGCCAGGGAGATCCTCGGTTTTTTGCCAGGATTTGGAAGGAAAAAGCTCCTTGGGTTATGCCAAGGAGATCCTCGCTTTTTTGGCCGTGATTTGGAAAGACAATGCTCCTTGGGTTATGCCAGAGAGATCCTCGATTTTTTGGCCGGGATTTGGAAAGACAAAGCTCCTTTGGTTATGCCAGGGAGATCCTCGATTTTTTGGCCAGGATTTGAAAGACAAAGATCCTTGGGTTATGCCAGGAAGATCCTCGGTTTTTTGGTCGGGATTTGGAAGGAAAAATCTCCTTGGGTTATGCCAGGGAGATCCTCGGTTTTTTGTCGGGATTTGGAAGGAAAAAGCTCCTTGGGTTATGCTAAGGAGATCCTCGGTTTTAGGCCGGGATTTGGATGGAAAAAGCTCCTCGGGTTATGCTAGGGAGATCCTCGATTTTTTGGCCAGGATTTGGAAAGAACAAGCCCCTTGGGTTATGCCAGGGAGATCCTCGATTTTTTTTAAAGAAAAGGCTCATTGGGTTATGCCAAGGAGATCCTCGTTTTTTGGCCGGGATTTGGAAAGAAAAAGCTCCTTGGGTTATGCCAGGGAGATCCTCAGTTTTTTGTCCGGGATTTGGAAAGACAAAGCTCCTTAGGTTATGCCAAGGAGATCCT
This sequence comes from Nicotiana glauca, assembly GCA_026770625.1. Lineage (NCBI taxonomy): Eukaryota > Viridiplantae > Streptophyta > Magnoliopsida > Solanales > Solanaceae > Nicotiana > Nicotiana glauca. The sequence goes on from MDKF010458954.1 coordinate 1,236, forward strand.
CAGATTTTTGGCCGGGATTTGGAAAGACAAAGCTCCTTGGGTTATGCCAGGGAGATCCTCGGTTTTTTTATCGTGATTTGGAAAGAAAAAGCTCCTTGGGTTATGCAAGGGAGATCCTCAGTTTCTTGGCTGTGATTGGGAAAGAAAAATCTCCTTGGTTTATGCCAGGGAGACCCTTGGTTTTTTGGCCGGGATTTGGAGAGAAAAAGCTCCTTGGGTTATGCCAGGGAGATCCTCGGTTTTTTGGTCGGGATTTGGAAGGAAAAATCTCCTTGGGTTATGCCAGGGAGATCGCCGGTTTTTGGCCTAGATTTGGAAGGAAAAAGCTCCTTGGGTTATGCCAAGGAGATCCTCGATTTTTTGGCCGGGGTTTGGATAGAAAAAGCTCCTTGGGTTATGCTAGGGAGATCCTCAATTTTTTGGCCGGGATTTTGAAAGAACAAGCCCCTTGGATTATACCAGGGAGATCCTCGGTTTTTTGGCCAGGATTTAGAAAGAAAAGGCTCATTGGGTTATGACAAGGAGATCCTCATTTTTTGGCCGGGATTTGGAAAGAAAAAGCTCCTTGGGTTATGCTAGGGAGATCCTCGGTTTTTTGGCCGGGATTTGGAAAGACAAAGCTCCTTGGGTTATGTCAGGGAGATCCTCGGATTTTTGGCCGGGATTTGGAAAGACAAAGCTCCTTGGGTTATGCCAGGGGGATCCTTGGTTTTTTGGACGGAATTTGGAAAGAACAAGCACCTTGGGTTATGCCAGGGAGATCCTCGGCTTTTTGGCCGGGATTTGGAAAGAAAAAGCTCCTTGGGTTATGCCAGGGAGATCCTCGGCTTTTTGGCCGGGATTTGGAAAGAAAAAGCTCCTTGGGTTATGCCAGGGAGATCCTCGGCTTTTTGGCCGGGATTTGGAAAGAAAAAGCTCCTTGGGTTATGCCAGGGAGATCCTCGGCTTTTTGGCCGGGATTTGGAAAGAAAAAGCTCCTTGGGTTATGCCAGGGAGATCCTCGGCTTTTTGGCCGGGATTTGGAAAGAAAAAGCTCCTTGGGTTATGCCAGGGAGATCCTCGGCTTTTTGGCCGGGATTTGGAAAGAAAAAGCTCCTTGGGTTATGCCAGGGAGATCCTCGGCTTTTTGGCCGGGATTTGGAAAGAAAAAGCTCCTTGGGTTATGCCAGGGAGATCCTCGGCTTTTTGGCCGGGATTTGGAAAGAAAAAGCTCCTTGGGTTATGCCAGGGAGATCCTCGGCTTTTTGGCCGGGATTTGGAAAGAAAAAGCTCCTTGGGTTATGCCAGGGAGATCCTCGGCTTTTTGGCCGGGATTTGGAAAGAAAAAGCTCCTTGGGTTATGCCAGGGAGATCCTCGGCTTTTTGGCCGGGATTTGGAAAGAAAAAGCTCCTTGGGTTATGCCAGGGAGATCCTCGGCTTTTTGGCCGGGATTTGGAAAGAAAAAGCTCCTTGGGTTATGCCAGGGAGATCCTCGGCTTTTTGGCCGGGATTTGGAAAGAAAAAGCTCCTTGGGTTATGCCAGGGAGATCCTCGGCTTTTTGGCCGGGATTTGGAAAGAAAAAGCTCCTTGGGTTATGCCAGGGAGATCCTCGGCTTTTTGGCCGGGATTTGGAAAGAAAAAGCTCCTTGGGTTATGCCAGGGAGATCCTCGGCTTTTTGGCCGGGATTTGGAAAGAAAAAGCTCCTTGGGTTATGCCAGGGAGATCCTCGGCTTTTTGGCCGGGATTTGGAAAGAAAAAGCTCCTTGGGTTATGCCAGGGAGATCCTCGGCTTTTTGGCCGGGATTTGGAAAGAAAAAGCTCCTTGGGTTATGCCAGGGAGATCCTCGGCTTTTTGGCCGGGATTTGGAAAGAAAAAGCTCCTTGGGTTATGCCAGGGAGATCCTCGGCTTTTTGGCCGGGATTTGGAAAGAAAAAGCTCCTTGGGTTATGCCAGGGAGATCCTCGGCTTTTTGGCCGGGATTTGGAAAGAAAAAGCTCCTTGGGTTATGCCAGGGAGATCCTCGGCTTTTTGGCCGGGATTTGGAAAGAAAAAGCTCCTTGGGTTATGCCAGGGAGATCCTCGGCTTTTTGGCCGGGATTTGGAAAGAAAAAGCTCCTTGGGTTATGCCAGGGAGATCCTCGGCTTTTTGGCCGGGATTTGGAAAGAAAAAGCTCCTTGGGTTATGCCAGGGAGATCCTCGGCTTTTTGGCCGGGATTTGGAAAGAAAAAGCTCCTTGGGTTATGCCAGGGAGATCCTCGGCTTTTTGGCCGGGATTTGGAAAGAAAAAGCTCCTTGGGTTATGCCAGGGAGATCCTCGGCTTTTTGGCCGGGATTTGGAAAGAAAAAGCTCCTTGGGTTATGCCAGGGAGATCCTCGGCTTTTTGGCCGGGATTTGGAAAGAAAAAGCTCCTTGGGTTATGCCAGGGAGATCCTCGGCTTTTTGGCCGGGATTTGGAAAGAAAAAGCTCCTTGGGTTATGCCAGGGAGATCCTCGGCTTTTTGGCCGGGATTTGGAAAGAAAAAGCTCCTTGGGTTATGCCAGGGAGATCCTCGGCTTTTTGGCCGGGATTTGGAAAGAAAAAGCTCCTTGGGTTATGCCAGGGAGATCCTCGGCTTTTTGGCCGGGATTTGGAAAGAAAAAGCTCCTTGGGTTATGCCAGGGAGATCCTCGGCTTTTTGGCCGGGATTTGGAAAGAAAAAGCTCCTTGGGTTATGCCAGGGAGATCCTCGGCTTTTTGGCCGGGATTTGGAAAGAAAAAGCTCCTTGGGTTATGCCAGGGAGATCCTCGGCTTTTTGGCCGGGATTTGGAAAGAAAAAGCTCCTTGGGTTATGCCAGGGAGATCCTCGGCTTTTTGGCCGGGATTTGGAAAGAAAAAGCTCCTTGGGTTATGCCAGGGAGATCCTCGGCTTTTTGGCCGGGATTTGGAAAGAAAAATCTCCTTTGGTTATGCCAAGGAGATCCTCGATTTTTTTGGCCGGGATTCGGAAAGAACAAGCTCCTTGGGTTATGCCAGGGAGATCCTCGGTTTTTTGGCTGGGATTTGGAAAGAAAAATCTCCTTTGGTTATGCCAAGGAGATCCTCGATTTTTTTGGCCGGGATTCGGAAAGAACAAGCTCCTTGGGTTATGCTAGGGAGGTCCTCGATTTTTTGGCCGGGATTTGGAAAGAACAAGCCCCTTGGGTTATACCAGGGAGATCCTCGGTTTTTTGGCCGGGATTTTGAAACAAAAGGCTCGTTGGGTTATGCCAAGGAGATCCTCGTTTTTTGGCCGGGATTTGGAAAGAAAAAGCTCCTTGGGTTATGCCAGGGAGATCCTCGGTTTTTTGGCCGGGATTTGGAAATACAAAGCTCCTTGGGTTATGCCAAGGAGATCTTCGGATTTTTGGCCGGGATTTGGAAAGACAAAGCTCCTTGGGTTATGCCAGGGGGATCCTTGGTTTTTTGGATGGAATTTGGAAAGAACAAGCTCCTTGGGTTATGCCAGGGAGATCCTCGATTTTTTAGCCGGGTTTGGAATGAAAAATCTCCTTTGGTTATGCCAAGGAGATCCTCAGTTTTTTTTGGCCGAGATTTGGAAAGAACAAGCTCCTTGGATTATGCAAGGGAGATCCTCGGTTTTTTGGCCGGAATTTCGAAAGACAAAGCTCCTTGGGTTATGCCAGGGAGATCCTGGGTTTTTTGGCCGGGATTTGGCAAGAGAAAGCTCCTTGGGTTATGCCAAGGAGATCCTCGGATTTTTGGCCGGGATTTGGAAAGACAAAGATCCTTGAGTTATGCCAGGGGGATCCTTGGTTTTTTGGACGGAATTTGGAAAGAACAAGCTCCTTGGGTTATGCCAGGGAGATCTTCGGTTTTTTAGCCGAGATTTGGAAAGAAAAATCTCATTTGGTTATGCCAAGGAGATCCTCGGTTTTTTTTGGCTGGGATTTTGGAAAGAACAAGCTCCTTGGATTATGCAAGGGAGATCCTCGGTTTTTTGGCCGGGATTTGGAAAGACAAAGCTCATTGGGTTATGCCAGGGAGATCCTTGGTTTATTGCCCGGGATTTGGAAAGAAAAAGCTCCTTTGGTTATGCCAGGGAGATCCTCGGTTTTTTGGCCGGGATTTGGAAAGACAAAGCTCCTTGGGTTATGACAGGGAGATCCTCGGTTTTTTGGCCGGGATTTGGAAAGACAAAGCTCCTTGGGTTATTCCAGGGAGATCCTCGATTTTTTGGCCGGGATTTGAAAGACAAATCTCCTTGGGTTATGCCAGGGGGATCCTTGGTTTTTTGGACGAAATTTAGAAAGAACAAGCTCATTTGGGTTATGCCAGGGAGATCCTCAGTTTTTTGGCCGGGATTTGAAAGACAAAGCTCCTTGGGTTATGCCAGGGAGATCCTTAGTTCTTTGGCCGGGATTTGAAAGACAAAGCTCATTGGGTTATGCCAGAGAGATCCTTGGTTTTTTGGCCAGGATTTGGAAAGAACAAGCTCCTTGGGTTATGCCAGGGAGATCCTCGGTTTTTTGGCCGGGATTTGAAAAGAAAAATCTCCTTGGGTTATGCCAGGGATATCCTCGGTTTTTGGTCGGGATTTGGAAGGAAAAAGCTCCTTGGGTTATGCCAAGAAGATCCTCGGTTTTTTGGCTGGGATTTGGAAGGAAAAAGCTCCTTGGGTTATGCTAGGGAGAATCTCGATTTTTTGACGGGGATTTGGAAAGAACAAGCCCCTTGGGTTATGCCAGGGAGATCCTCGGGTTTTTGGCCGGGATTTGGAAAGAAAAGGCTCCTTGGGTTATGCCAAGGAGATCCTCGGTTTTTTGGTCGGGATTTGGAAAGAAAAAGCTCCTTGGGTTATGCGAGAGAGATCCTCAAATTTTTTGTTGGGATTTGGAAAGACAAAGCTCCTTGGGTTATGCCAGGGAGATCCTCGGTTTTTTGGCTGGGATTTAGAAAGACAAAGCTCCTTGGGTTATGCCAGGGAGAACCTCAATTTTTTTGCCGGGATTTGAAAGACAAAGTTCCTTGGGTTATGCCAGGGGGATCCTTGGTTTTTTGGATGGGATTTGGAAAGAAAAATCTCCTTTGGTTATGCCAGGGAGATCCTTATTTTTTTTTTGCCGAGATTTGGAAAGAACAAGCTCCTTGGATTATGCAAGGGAGATCCTCGGTTTTTTGGCCGGGATTTGGAAAGAAAAGGCTCCTTGGGTTTTGCCAAGGAGATCGTCGGTTTTTTGGCCGGGATTTGGAAAGAAAAAGCTCCTTGGGTTATGCCAAGGAGATCCTCGATTTTTTGGCCGGGATTTGGAAAGACAATGCTCCTTGGGTTATGCCAGAGAGATCCTCAGTTTTTTGGCCGGGATTTGAAAGACAAAGTTCCTTGGGTTATGCCAGGGAGATCGTCGGTTTTTTGGCCGGGATTTGGAAGGAAAATCTCCTTGGGTTATGCCAGGGAGATCCTCGATTTTTGGCCGGGATTTGGAAGAAAAAAGCTCCTTGGGTTATGCCAGGGAGATACTCGGTTTTTTGGCCGGGATTTGGATGGAAAAAGCTCCTTGGGTTATGCTAGGGAGAACTTTGATTTTTTGGCCGGGATTTGGAAAGAAAAGGCTCCTTGGGTTATGCCAAGGAGATCCCCGGTTTTTTGGCCGGGATTTGGAATGAAAAATCTCCTTGGGTTATGATAGGGAGATCCTCAATTTTTTGGTCGGGATTTGGAAAGGACAAGCTCCTTGGGTTATGCCAGGGAGATCCTCGGCTTTTTGGCTGGGATTTGGAAAGGACAAGCTCCTTGGGTTATGCCAGGCATATCCTCGGTTTTTTGGCCGGGATTTGGAAAGAAAAGACTCCTTGGGTTATACCAGGGAGATCCTAGGTTTTTTGGCTGGGATTTGGAAGGAAAAAGCTCCTTGGGTTATGCCAGGGAGATCCTCAATTTTTTGCCCGGGATTTGGAAAGACAAAGCTCCTTGGGTTATTCCAGGGAGATCCTCGGTTTTTTGGCCGGGATTTGAAAGACAAATCTCCTTGGGTTATGCTAGGGAGATCCTCGGTTTTTTGGCCGTGATTTGGAAGGAGAAATCTCCATGGGTTATGCCAGGGAGATCCTCGATTTTTGGCCGGGATTTGGAAGGAAAAAGCTCCTTGGGTTATGCCAAGGAGATCCTCGGTTTTTTGGCCAGAATTTGGATGGAAAAAGCTCCTTGGGTTATACTAGGAAGATCCTCGATTTTTTGGCCGGGATTTGGAAAGAACAAGCTCCTTGGGTTATACCAGGGAGATCCTCTGTTTTTTGGCCAGGATTTGGAAAGGACAAGCTCCTTGGGTTATGCCAGGCAGATCCTCGGTTTTTTGGCCGGGATTTGGAAAGAAAAGGCTCCTTGGGTTGTGCCAGAGAGATCCTCAGTTTTTTGGCTGGGATTTGGAAAGAAAATCTCCTTGGGTTATGCCAGGGAGATCCTCGATTTTTTGCCCGGGATTTGGAAAGACAAAGCTCCTTGGGTTATGCCAGGGTGATCCTCGATTTCTTTGCTGGGATTTGGAAAGAAGAATCTCCTTGGGTTATGCCAGGGAGATCCTCGGTTTTTTGGCCGGGATTTGATAAGAACAAGCTCCTTGGGTTATGCCAGGGAGATCCTCGGTTTTTTTTGTCGGAATTTGGAAAGAAACGGCTCCTTGTGATATGCCAGGGAGATCCGCGATTTTTTGGCCGGGATTTGGAAAGAAAAAGCTCCTTGGGTTATGCCAAGGAGATCCTCAATTTTTTGGCCGGGATTTGGAAAGAATAAGCTCCTTGGGTTATGCCAGGGAGATCCTCGGTTTATTGGCCGGGATTTGGAAAGAAACGGCTCCTTGAGTTATGCCAGGGAGATCCTCGGTTTTTTGGCCGGGATTTGGGAAAAAAATGGTCCTTGGGTTATGCCAAGTAGATCCTCGGTTTTTTGGCCGGAATTTGGAAAGACAAAGCTCCTTGGGTTATGCCAGGGAGATCCTCAGTTTTTTGGCCGGGATTTGAATGACAAAACTCCTTGGGTTATGCCAGGGAGATCCTCGGTTTTTGGCTAGGATTTGGAAGGAAAAAGCTCCTTGGGTTATGCCAAGGAGATCCTCGGTTTTTTGGCCGGTATTTGGATGGAAAAATTACCTTGGGTTATGCTAGGGAGATCCTCGATTTTGTGGCGGGGATTTGGAAAGAACAAGCCCCTTGAGTTATGCCAGAGGGATCCTTGGTTTTTTGGCCGGGATTTTGGAAGACAAAGCTCCTTGGGTTATGCCAGGGAGATCCTCGGTTTTTTGGTCTGGATTTGAAAGACAAAGTTCCTTGGGTTATGCCAGGGAGATCCTCGATTTTTTGGTCGGGATTTGGAAGGAAAACTCTCCTTGGGTTATGCCAGGGAGATCCTCGGTTTTTGGCTGGGATTTGGAAGGAAAAAGCTCCTTGGGTTACTCCAAGGAGATCCTCAATTTTTTTTGCCGGGATTTGGATGGAAAAACCTCCTTGGGTTATGCTAGGGAGATCCTCGATTTTTTAGCCGGGATTTGGAAAGAACAAGCCCCTTGGTTTATACCAGGGAGATCCTCGGTTTTTTGGCCGGGATTTGGAAAGAAAAGGCTCATTGGGTTATGCCAAGGAGATCCTTGATTTTTTGGCCGGGATTTGGAAAGAAAAAGCTCCTTGGGTTATGCCAGGGAGATCCTCGGTTTTTTGGCCGGGATTTGGAAAGACAAAGCTCCTTGGGTTATGCCAGGGAGATCTTCGGATTTTTGGCCGGGATTTGGAAAGACAAAGCTCCTTTGGTTATGCCAGGGAGGTCCTCGGTTTTTTTGCCGGGATTTGAAAGACAAAGCTCCTTGGTTTATGCCAAGTGGATCCTTGGTTTTTTGGAAGGAATTTGGAAAGAACAAGCTCCTTGGGTTATGCCACGGAGATCCTCGGTTTTTTGGCCGGGATTTGGATGGAAAAAGCTCCTTGTGTTATACTAGGAAGATCCTCGATTTTTTGGCCGGGATTTGGAAAGAACAAGCTCCTTGGGTTATACCAGGGAGATCCTCGGTTTTTTGGCCAAGATTTGGAAAGGACAAGCTCCTTGGGTTATGCCAGGCAGATCCTCGGTTTTTTGGCCGTGATTTGGAAAGAAAAGGCTCCTTGGGTTGTGCCAGAGAGATCCTCGGTTTTTTGGCTGGGATTTGGAAAGAAAAGCTCCTTGGGTTATGCCAGGGAGATCCTCGATTTTTTGCCCGGGATTTGGAAAGACAAAGCTCCTTGGGTTATGCCAGGGTGATCCTCGGTTTCTTTGCTGGGATTTGGAAAGAAAAATCTCCTTGGGTTATGCCAGGGAGATCCTCGGTTTTTTGGCCGGGATTTGATAAGAACAAGCTCCTTGGGTTATGCCAGGGAGATCCTCGGTTTTTTTTGTCGGGATTTGGAAAGAAACGGCTCCTTGGGATATGCCAGGGAGATCCGCGGTTTTTTGGCCGGGATTAGGAAAGAAAAAGCTCCTTGGGTTATGCCAGGGAGACCCTCGGTTTCTTGGCCGGGATTTGGAAAGAACAAGCTACTCGGGTTATGCCAGGGAGATCCTCGGTTTTTTGGCCGGGATTTGGAAAGACAAAGCTCCTTGGGTTATGCCAGGGAGATCCTCGGTTTTTTGGCCGGGATTTGGAAAGACAAAGCTCCTTGGGTTATGCCAGGGAGATCCTCGGATTTTTGGTCGGGATTTGGAAAGACAAAGCTCCTTTGGTTATGCCAGGGAGGTCCTCGATTTTTTTGCCGGGATTTGAAAGACAAAGCTCCTTGGGTTATGCCAAGTGGATCCTTGGTTTTTTGGAAGGAATTTGGTAAGAACAAGCTCCTTGGGTTATGCCACGGAGATCCTCGGTTTCTTGGCCGGAATTTGGATGGAAAAAGCTCCTTGGGTTATACTAGGAAGATCCTCGATTTTTCGGCCGGGATTTGGAAAGAACAAGCTCCTTGGGTTATGCCAGGGAGATCCTCAGTTTTTTGGCCGGCATTTGGAAAGAAAAGGCTCCTTGGGTTATGCCAAGGAGATCCTCGATTTTTTGGCCGGGATTTGGAAAGAAAAGGCTCCATGGGTTATGCCAGGGAGATCCTCGATTTTTTGCCAGGGATTTGGAAAGACAAAGCTCCTTGGGTTATGCCAGGGAGATCCTCGGTTTTTTGGCCGGGATTTGAAAGACAAAGCTCCTTGGGTTATGCCAGGGAGATCCTCGGTTTTTTGGACGTGATTTGGAAGGAAAAATCTCCTTGGGTTATGCCAAGGAGATCCTCGGTTTTTGGCCGGGATTTGGAAGGAAAAAGCTCCTTGGGTTATTCCAAGGAGATCCTAGGTTTTTTGGCCGGAATTTGGATGGAAAAAGGTCAATGGGTTATGCTAGGGAGATCCTCAATTTTTTGGCCGGGATTTGGAAAGAAGAAGCTCCTTAGGTTATGCCAGGGAGACCCTTGGTTTTTTGGCCGGGATTTGGAATGAAAAAGCTCCTTGGGTTATGCCAGGGAGATCCTCGGTTTTTTGGTCGGGATTTGGAAAGACAAAGCTCCTTGGGTTATTCAAGGGAGATTCTATGTTTTTTGTCGAGATTTGGAAAGACAAAGATCCTTAGGTAATGCCAGGGAGATCTTCGTTTTTTTGGCCGGGATTTGGAAAGACAAAGCTCCTTGGGTTATGCCAGGGAGATCCTCGTTTTTTTGGCCGAGATTTGGAAAGACAAAGCTCCTTGGGTTATGCCGGGGAGATCCTCGATTTTTTGGCCGGGATTAGAAAGACAAAGCTTCTTGGGTTATGCCAGGGGGATCCTTGGTTTTTTGGCCAAAATTTGGAAAGAACAAGCTCCTCGGGTTATGCTAGGGAAAACCTCGGTTTTTTGGCCGGGATTTGGAAAGAAAAAGCTCCTTGGGTTATGCCAGGGAGATCCTCGATTTCTTGGCCGGGATTTGGAAAGAAAAATCTCCTTGGTTTATGCCAGGGAGATCCTCGGTTTTTTGGCCGGGATTTGGAAAGAAAAAGCTCCTTGGGTTATGCCAGGGAGATCCTCGGTGTTTTGGCTGGGATTTGGAAAGACAAAGCTCCTTGGGTTTTGCCAGGGAGATCCTCAGTTTTTTGGCCGGGATTTGAAAGACAAAGCTCCTTTGGTTATGCTAGGGGAATCCTTGGTTTTTTGGATGGGATTTGGAAAGAAAAAGCTCCTTGGGTTATGCAAGGGAGATCCTCTGTTTTTTGGCTGGGATTTGGAAAGGACAAGCTCCTTGGGTTAAGCCAGGCAGATCCTCGGTTTTTTGGCCTGGATTTGGAAAGAAAAGGCTCCTTGGGTTATGCCAGGGAGATCCTCGGTTTTTTGGCTGGGATTTGGAAAGAAAAAGCTCCTTGGGTTATGCTAGGGAGATCCTCAATTTTTTGCCCTGGATTTGGAAAGACAAAGCTCCTTGGGTTATGCCAGGGAGATCCTTGGTTTTTTTGGCCGTGATTTGGAAGGAAAAATCTCCTTGGGTTATGCCAGGGAGATCCTCGATTTTTGGCTGGGATTTGGAAGGAAAAAGCTCCTTGGGTTATGCCAAGGAGATCCTCGGTTTTTTGGCCGGAATTTGGATGGAAAAAGCTCCTTGGGTTATGCTAGGGAGATCCTTGATTTTTTGGCCGGGATTTGTAAAGAACAAGCTCCTTGGGTTATGCCAGGGAGATCCTCAGTTTTTTGGCCGAGATTTGGAATGAAACGGCTCCTTGGGTTATGCCAAGGAGATCCTCGGTTTTTTGGCCGGGATTTGGAAGAATAAGCTCCTTGGGTTATGCCAGGGAGATCCTCAGTTTTTTGGCCGGGATTTGGAAAGACAAAGCTCCTTGGGTTATGCCAAGGAGATCCTCGATTTTTTGGCCGGGATTTGGAAGAATAAGCTCCTTGGGTTATGCCAGGGAGATCCTTAGTTTTTTGGCCGGGATTTGGAAAGACAAAGCTCCTTGGGTTATGCCAGGGAGATCCTTAGTTTTTTGGCCGGGATTTGGAAAGACAAAGCTCCTTGGGTTATGCCAGGGAGATCCTTGGTTTTTTGGCCGGGATTTGGAAATAAAAAGCTCCTTGGGTTATGCCAAGGAGATCCTCGATTTTTTGGCCGGGATTTGGAAAGACAAAGCTCCTTGGGATATGCCAGAGAGATCCTCGATTTTTTGGCCGGGATTTGAAAGACAAAGCTGCTTGGGTTGTGCCAGGGAGATCCTCGATTTTATGGCCGGGATTTGGACGAAAAAATCTCCTTGGGTTATGCCAGGGAGATCCTCGGTTTTTTGGTCGGGACTTGGAAGGAAAAAGCTCCTTGAGTTATGCCAAGAAGATCCTCGATTTTTTGGCCGGGATTTGGATGGAAAAAGCTCCTTGGGTTGTGCTAGGGAGAACCTCAATTTTTTGGTAGGGATTTGGAAAGAACAAGCCCCTTGGGTTATGCCAGGGAGATCCTCGATTTTTTGGCCGGGATTTGGAAAGAAAAGGCTCCTTGGGTTATGCCTAGGAGATCCTCGGTTTTTGGCCGGGATTTAGCAAGAATAAGCTCCTTGGGTTATTCCAGGGAGATCCTCAGTTTTTTGGCCGGGATTTGGAAAGACAAAGCTCATTGGGTTATGCCAGGGAGATCCTTGGTTTTTTTGCCGGGATTTGGAAAGAAAAGGCTCATTGGGTTATGCCAGGGGGATCCTCGGTTTTTTGGCCGGGATTTGAAAGACAAAGCTCCTTGGGTTATTCCAGGGGGATCCTTGGTTTTTTGGATGGGATTTGTAAAGAAAAAGCTCCTTGGGTTATGCCAGGGAGATCCTTGGTTTTTTGGCCGGGATTTGGAATGAATAAGCTCCTTGGGTTATGCCAGGCAGATCCTCGGTTTTTTGGCCGGAATTTGGAAAGAAAAGGCTCTTTGGGTTATGCCAGGGAGATCCTCGGTTTTTTGGTTGGGATTTTGAAAGAAAAAGATCCTTGGGTTATGCCAGGGAGATCATCGGTTTTTCACCCGGGATTTGGAAAGGCAAAGCTCCTTGGGTTATGCCAGGGAGATCCTCGGTTTTTTGGCCGGGATTTGAAAGACAAATCTCCTTGGGTTATGCCAGGGAGATCCTCGGTTTTTTGGCCGTGATTTGGAAGGAAAAATCTCCTTGGGTTATGCCAGGGACATCCTCCGTTTTTTGGCCGGGATTTGGATGGAATAAGCGCCTTGGGTTATGCCAAGGAGATCCTCAGTTTTTTGGCTGGGATTTGGAAAGAAAAGGCTCCTTGGGTTATGCCAAGGAGATCCTCGATTTTTTGGCCAGGATTTGGAAAAAAAAAGCTCCTTGGGTTATTCCAGGGATATTCTCGATTTTTTGGCCGGGATTTGGAAAGACAAAGATCCTTAGGTTATGATAGGGAGATCCTCAGTTTTTTGGTCGGGATTTGGAAAGTAAAAGCTCCTTGGGTTATGCCAGGGAGATCCTCGATTTTTTTGCCGGGATTTGGAAAGACAAAGCTCCTTGGGTTATGCCGGGGAGATCCTCGGTTTTTTGGCCGGGATTAGAAAGACAAAGCTGATTGGGTTATGCCAGAGAGATCCTTGGTTTTATGGCCGGGATTTGGAAAGAACAAGCTCCTTGGGTTATGCTAGGGAGAACCTCGGTTTTTTGGCCGGGATTAGGAAAGAAAAAGCTCCTTGGGTTATGCCAGGGAGATCCTCGGTTTCTTGGCCGGGATTTGGAAAGAAAAAGCTCCTTGGGTTATGCCAGGGAGATCCTCAGTTTCTTGGCCGGGATTTGGAAAGAAAAAGCTCATTGGGTTATGCCAAGGAGATCCTCTGTTTTTTGGCCGGAATTTGGATGGAAAAAGCTCCTTGGGTTATGCTAGGAAGATCCTCGGTTTTTTGCCCTTGATTTTGAAAGACAAAGCTCCTTGGGTTATGCCAGGGAGATCCTCGATTTTTTGGCCGGGATTTGAACGACAAAGCTCCTTGGGGTATGCGAGGGGATCCTTGGTTTTTTGGCCGGGATTTGGAAAGAACAAGCCCCTTGGGTTATGCCTGGGAGATCCTCGGTTTTTTGGACGGGATTTGGAAAGAAAAATCTCCTTGCGTTATGCCAGGGAGATCCTCAATTTTTTGGCCGGGATTTGGAAAGAACAAGCTCCTTGGGTTATGCCAGGGAGATCCTCGGTTTTTTGGCCGGGATTTGGAAAGAAAAAGCTCCTTGGGTTATGCCAGGGAGATCCTCGGTTTTTTGGCCGGGATTTGGAAAGAAAAAGCTCCTTGGGTTATGCCAGGGAGATCCTCGGTTTTTTGGCCGGGATTTGGAAAGAAAAAGCTCCTTGGGTTATGCCAGGGAGATCCTCGGTTTTTTGGCCGGGATTTGGAAAGAAAAAGCTCCTTGGGTTATGCCAGGGAGATCCTCGGTTTTTTGGCCGGGATTTGGAAAGAAAAAGCTCCTTGGGTTATGCCAGGGAGATCCTCGGTTTTTTGGCCGGGATTTGGAAAGAAAAAGCTCCTTGGGTTATGCCAGGGAGATCCTCGGTTTTTTGGCCGGGATTTGGAAAGAAAAAGCTCCTTGGGTTATGCCAGGGAGATCCTCGGTTTTTTGGCCGGGATTTGGAAAGAAAAAGCTCCTTGGGTTATGCCAGGGAGATCCTCGGTTTTTTGGCCGGGATTTGGAAAGAAAAAGCTCCTTGGGTTATGCCAGGGAGATCCTCGGTTTTTTGGCCGGGATTTGGAAAGAAAAAGCTCCTTGGGTTATGCCAGGGAGATCCTCGGTTTTTTGGCCGGGATTTGGAAAGAAAAAGCTCCTTGGGTTATGCCAGGGAGATCCTCGGTTTTTTGGCCGGGATTTGGAAAGAAAAAGCTCCTTGGGTTATGCCAGGGAGATCCTCGGTTTTTTGGCCGGGATTTGGAAAGAAAAAGCTCCTTGGGTTATGCCAGGGAGATCCTCGGTTTTTTGGCCGGGATTTGGAAAGAAAAAGCTCCTTGGGTTATGCCAGGGAGATCCTCGGTTTTTTGGCCGGGATTTGGAAAGAAAAAGCTCCTTGGGTTATGCCAGGGAGATCCTCGGTTTTTTGGCCGGGATTTGGAAAGAAAAAGCTCCTTGGGTTATGCCAGGGAGATCCTCGGTTTTTTGGCCGGGATTTGGAAAGAAAAAGCTCCTTGGGTTATGCCAGGGAGATCCTCGGTTTTTTGGCCAGGATTTGGAAAGAACAAGCTCCTTGGGTTATGCCAGGGAGATCCTCGGTTTTTTGCCGGGATTTGGAAAGACAAAGCTCCTTGGGTTATGCAGGGGAGATCCTCGGTTTTTTGGCCGGGATTAGAAAGACAAAGCTGATTGGGATATGCCAGAGAGATCCTTGGTTTTATGGCCGGGATTTGGAAAGAACAAGCTCCTTGGGTTATGCTAGGGAGAACCTCGGTTTTTTGGTCGGGATTAGGAAAGAAAAAGCTCCTTGGGTTATGCCAGGGAGATCCTCGGTTTCTTGGCCGGGATTTGGAAAGAACAAGCTACTTGGGTTATGCTAGGGAGAACCTCGGTTTTTTGGCTGGGATCTGGAAAGAAAAAGCTCCTTGGGTTATGCCATGGAGATCCTCAGTTTCTTGGCCGGGATTTGGAAAGAAAAAGCTCCTTGGGTTATGCCAAGGAGATCCTCTGTTTTTTGGCCGGAATTTGGATGGAAAAAGCTCCTTGGGTTATGCTAGGAATATACTCGGTTTTTTGCCCTTGATTTTGAAAGACAAAGCTCCTTGGGTTATGCCAGGGAGATCCTCGGTTTTTTGGCCGGGATTTGAACGACAAAGCTCCTTGGGGTATGCGAGGGGATCATTGGTTTTTTGGCCGGGATTTGGAAAGAACAAGCCCCTTGGGTTATGCCTGGGAGATCCTCGGTTTTTTGGACGGGATTTGGAAAGAAAAATCTCCTTGCGTTATGCCAGGGAGATCCTCGATTTTTTGGCCGGGATTTGGAAAGCACAAACTCCTTGGGTTATGCCAGGGAGATCCTCGGTTTTTTGGCCGGGATTTGGAAAGAAAAGGCTCCTTGGGTTATGCCAGGTAGATCCTTGGTTTTTTGGCCGAGATTTGGAAAGAAAAAGCTCCTTGGGTTATGCCAGGGAGATCCTCGATTTATTGGTCGGGATTTGGGAAGACAAAGCTCCTTGGGTTATGCCAGGGAGATCCTCTATTTTTTGGCCGGGATTTTAACCACAAAGCTTCTTGCGTTATGCATGGGGGATCCTTGGTTTTTTGGCCGGGATTTGGAAAGAAAAAGCTACTTGGGTTATCCTAGGGAGAACCTCAATTTTTTGGCTAGGATTTGGTAAGAACAAGCCCCTTGGGTTATGCCAGGGATACCCTCAGTTTTTTGGTCGGGATTTGGAAAGAAAAAGCTACTTGGGTTATCCTAGGGAGATCCTCGGTTTTTTGGCCGGGATTTGGAAAGACAAAGCTCCTTGGGTTATGCCAGGAAGATCCTCGATTTTTTGCCCGGGATTTGGAAAGACCAAGCTCCTTGGGTTATTCCAGGGAGATCCTCTGTTTTTTGGCCGGGATTTTAACGACAAAGCTTCTTGGGTTATGCTAGGGGGATCCTTGGTTTTTTGGCCGGGATTTGGGAAGAACAAGCTCCTTGGGTTATGCTAGGGAGATCCTCGGTTTTTTGGATGGGATTTGGAAAGAAAAACCTCCTTGCGTTATGCCAGGGAGATCCTCGGTTTTTTGGCCTGGATTTGGAAAGAACAAGCTCATTGGGTTATGCCAGGGAGATCCTCGATTTTTTGGCCGGGATTTGGAAAGAAAAGGCTCCTTGGGTTATGCCAGGGAGATCCTCGGTTTTTTGGCCGGGATTTGGAAAGAAAAAGCTCTTCGGGTTATGCCAGGGAGATCCTCGATTTTTTGGCCGGGATTTGGGAAGACAAAGCTCCTTGGGTTATGCCAGGGATATTCTCGGTTTTTTGGCCGGGATTTGGAAAGAAAAAGCTACTTGGGTTATGCCAGGGAGATTCTCGATTTTTTGGCCGGGATTTGGAAAGACAAAGCTCTTTGGGTTATGCTAGGAATATCCTCGGTTTTTTGCCCGGGATTTGGAAAGACAAAGCTCCTTGGGTTATGCCAGGGAGATCCTCGGTTTTTTGGCCGGGATTGGAACGACAAAGCTCCTTGGGGTATGCGAGGGGATCCTTGGTTTTTTGGCCGGGATTTGGAAAGAACAGGCCCCTTGGGTTATGCCAGGGAGATCCTCGGTTTTTTGGATGGGATTTGGAAAGAAAAATTTCCTTGGGTTATGCCAAGGAGATCCTCGGTTTATTGGCCGGGATTTGGAAAGAACAAGCTCCTTGGGTTGTGCAAGGGAGATCCTCAGTTTTTTGGCCGGGATTTTGAAAGAAAAGGCTCCTTGGGTTATGCGAGGGAGATCCTCGGTTTTTTGGCCAAGATTTGGAAAGGAAAATCTCCTTGGGTTAGGCCAGGGAGATCATCGGTTTATTGGCCGGGATTTGGGATGACAAAGCTCCTTGGGTTATGCCAGGGAGATCCTCGGTTTTTTGGCCAGGATATGAAAGACAAAGCTCCTTGGGTTATGCCAGGGAGATCCTCGGGTTTTTGGCCTTGATTTGGAAGGAAAAATCTCCTTGGATAATGCCAGGGAAATCCTCGATTTTTGGCTGGGATTTGGAAGGAAAAGCTCCTTAGGTTATGCCAAGGAGATCCTCGATTTTTTGGCCGGGATTTGGAAAGAACAAGCTCGTTGGTTTATGTGAACCAGATCCTCGGTTTTTTGGCCAGGATATGAAAGACAAAGCTCCTTGGGTTATGCCAGGGAGATCCTCGGGTTTTTGGCCTTGATTTGGAAGGAAAAATCTCCTTGGATAATGCCAGGGAAATCCTCGATTTTTGGCTGGGATTTGGAAGGAAAAAGCTCCTTAGGTTATGCCAAGGAGATCCTCTGTTTTTTGGCCGGAATTTTGATGGAATAAGCTCCTTGGGTTATGCTAGGGAGAACCTCAATTTTTTGGCCAGGATTTGGAAAGAACAAGCCCCTTAGGTTATGCCAGGGAGACCCTCAGTTTTTTGGCCGGGATTAGGAAAGAAAAAGCAACTTGGGTTATGCCAGGGAGATCCTCAGTTTTTTGGCCGGGATTTGGAAAGACAAAGCTCCTTGGGTTATGCCAGGAAGATCCTCGGTTTTTTGGCCGGAATTTGGATGGAAAGAGCTCCTTAGGTTATGATAGGGAGATCCTTGATTTTTTGGCCGGGATTTGGAAAGAACAAGCTCCTTGGTTTATGTGAACCAGATCCTCGGTTTTTTGGCCGGGATTTGGAAAGAAAAGGCTCCTTGGCTTATGCCAAGGAGATCCTCGATTTTTTGGCCGAGATTTGGAAAGAAAAAGCCCCTTGGGTTATGCCAGGGAGATCCTCGATTTTTTGGCCGGGATTTGGAAAGAAAAAGCTCCTTGGGTTATTCGAGGGAGATTCTCGATTTTTTGTCCGGGATTTGGAAAGATAAAGAACCTTAGGTTATGCCAGGGAGATCCTCGGTTTTTTGGCCAGGATCTGGAAAGAAAAAGCTCTTTGGGTTAAGCCAGGGAGATCCTCGGTTTTTTGGCCGGAGTTTGGAAAGACAAAGCTCCTTGGGTTATGCCAGTGAGATCCTCGATTTTTTGGCCGGGATTAGAAAGACAAAGCTCATTGGGTTATGCCAGTGAGATCCTCGATTTTTTGGCCGGTATTTGGAAAGAACAAGCTCCTTGGGTTATGCCAGGGAGTACCTCGGTTTTTTGGCCGGGATTTGGAAAGAACAAGCTCCTTGGGTTATGTTAGGGAGATCCTCAGTTTCTTGGCCGGGATTTGGAATGAAAAATCTCCTTGGTTTATGCCAGGGTGATCCTCGGTTTTTTGGCCGGGATTTGGAAAGAAAAGGCTCCTAGGGTTATGCCAGGGAGATCCTCGGTTTTTTGGCCGGGATTTGGAAAGAAAAAGCTCTTTGGGTTATGAAAAGGAGATCCTCGATTTTTCGGCCGGGATTTGGAAAGACAAAGCTCCTTGGGTTATGCCAGGGAGATCCCCAGTTTTTTGGCTGGGGTTTGGATGGAAAAAGCTCCTTGGGTTATGCTAGGGAGAACCTCTATTTTTTGGCCGGGATTTGGAAAGAACTAACCCCCCTGGTTATGCCAGGGAGATCCTCGGTTTTTTGTCCGGGATTTGGAAAGAAAAATCTACTTGGGTTATGCCAGGGAGATCCTCGGTTTTTTGGCCGGGATTTGAAAGACAAAGCTCCTTGGGTTATGCCAGGGAGATCCTCGGTTTTTTGGCCGGGATTTGAAAGACAAAGCTCCTTGGGTTATGCCAGGGAGATCCTCGGTTGTTTGGCCGTGATTTGGAAGGAAAAATCTCCTTGGGTTATGCCAGGGAGATCCTTGGTGTTTGGCCGGGATTTGGAAGGAAAAAGCTCCTTGGGTTATGCCAAGGAGATCCTCTGTTTTTTGGCCGGAATTTGGATGGAAAAAGCTCATTCGGTTATGCTAGAGAGATCCTCGATTTTTTGGCAGGGATTTGGAAAGAACAAGCTCCTTGGGTTATGCCAGGGAGATCCTCGGTTTTTTGGCCGGGATTTGGAAAGAAAATGCTCCTTGGGTAATGCCAAGAAGATCATCGGTTTTTTGGCCGGGATTTGGATGGAAAAATCTCCTTGGGTTATGCTAGGGAGAACCTTGATTTTTTGGCCGGCATTTGGAAAGAACAAGCTCCATGGGTTATGCCAGGGAGATCCATGGTTTTTTGGCCGGGATTTTGAAAGAAAAAGCTCCTTGGGTTATGCCAAGAAGATCCTCAGTTTTTTGGTCGGGATTTGGAAAGACAAAACTCCTTGGGTTATGCCAGGGAGATCCTCGATTTTTTGGCCGGCATTGGGAAAGAACAAGCCCCTTGGGTTATGCCAGGGAGATCCTCGATTTTTTGGCCGGGATTTGGAAAGAAAAAGCTACTTGTGTTATGCCAGGGAGATTCTCGGTTTTTTGGCCGGGATTTGGAAAGACAAAGCTCCTTGGGTTATGCTAGGAAGATCCTTAGTTTTTTGCCCGGGATTTGGAAAGACAAAGCTCCTTGGGTTATGCCAGGGAGATCCTCGATTTTTTGGCCGGGATTTGAACGACAAAGATATTTGGGGTATGCGAGGGGATCCTTGTTTTTTTGGCCGGGATTTGGAAAGAACAAGCCCCCTGTGTTATGCTAGGGAGATCCTCGACTTTTTGGATGGGATTTGGAAAGAAAAATCTCCTTGCATTATGCCAGGGAGATCCTTGGGTTTTTGGCCGGGATTCGGAAAGAACAAGCTCCTTGGGTTATGCCAGGGACATCCTCGATTTTTTGGCCGGGATTTGGAAAGAAAAGGCTCCTTGGGTTATGCCAGGGAGATCCTCGATTTTTTGGCCGGGATTTGGAAAGAAAAATCTCCTTGGGTTATGCCGGGGAGATCCTCGGTTTATTGGTCGGGATTTGGGAAGACAAAGCTCCTTGGGTTATGCCAGGGAGATCCTCGGTTTTTTGGCCGGGATTTGAAAGACAAAGCTCCTTGGGTTATGCCAGGGAGATCCTCGGGTTTTTGGTCGTGATTTGGAAGGAAAAATCTCCTTGGGTTATGCCAGGGAGATCCTCGGTTTTTGGTCGGGATTTGGAAGGAAAAAGCTCCTTGGGTTATGCCAAGGAGATCCTCTGTTTTTTGGCCGGAATTTGGATGGAA
>MU719911.1:4297-38271 GCA_026770625.1 Nicotiana glauca
CCGGATTTCTAGTTCGCAGACTGTAACAGAGTCAATCTTTCCTCGGTTCGGGATTATACCGGTGACTTGGGACACCATTATATTCTCAAGTGGCGATTCTGAAATTTAAATAAACCAATCCCGTTCCGATTGTCCTTAAATTGGAAAAACTCCTTCCTTTTATTATATCCCTTCTCGGGGTACAGTAATAAAGGTAAAAAGGAGGTGTGACACCCCTTTTTCTAATGGGGGAAGCAAAGGACTAGTTAAACAAATATCCCGCAAACTCGATCCACACGTGGGATGATCTGGCATGAAAATTCCTAATCAAGGTTTTTTCCCACTAAGAAGACAAAGGTACTAAGGAGCCAGATTCTTCAATAACGAGATGGTGAGACTCTTCGTCAGGTTTGGGAAGATATAAGAAACTACTCAGATACTGTCCATATCATTATCATATTGATGAGGTGTTGGGACATAAATTTGTGGATGGATTAGATGAGACCTCCAAATTAAATCTAGACTCAACTTGTGGAGGAAGTTGCATGGAAAAGCCATACAGTGAGATTCAGACTCTACTCAATAATTTCACTACAAATGATCATAATTGGCAGGGTGAAGGTGGCTCAAAAAGGATGATAAAACAAAAAGCAGTAGGTACACTCGAGCTGGATGAGATATCCACTGTGTGAGTAGAGATTACTAAACTATACAACCAAATGGCTAAGATGGCAATGGGTCAAGGCCATCAAATGCAGCAGGTTCAGATGATGAACATATATTGTGAAATTTGTGGAGATGGTCATATGAGTGACCAATGTCCCGTGAATCTTGAATCTATCTATTATGTGGTCCAACAAGGTAGACGTCCAATGAACCAGAATAATTAATATGGGAACACCTATAATCCCAACTAGAGGAATCACCCAAATTTCTCATGGGGTGGGAAACAGACCACTCAGAATCAACATAGGCCTCAAGGGAACTATAATAAACCTTAAAATCCACCTCAACAGATGGAACAAAGTACTAATGATATGTTGAAAAAGTTATTGATTGACAACCAGCAACTTCGAACAAATAATCAGCAATTGAGGATAGAATTTTGAAATTTAGAGAGGCAGATTGGGTAGTTGGCTGCACAACAAAATATTCGACCTGCAGGTGCCCTTCCCATATATACAGATAAGAATCATCAAGTAAATGCTGTAACTTTGAGGAATGGCAGAGAATTAAAAGAAGTCCCAAAAAGAAAGAAATAACAAGTCACTCCTAAGGGTGAAGTGATCCCCAAAACCGAGGGAGAAGCTGAGAAAGAAACTAAAGAAACTGAAAAGACCGTGATTGCAAGGCTACCGCCTCCTTTCTACAAAGATTGAAGAAGAAAAGTGATGATAGGATGTTCAAAAAAAATCTTGATATGCGGAGCCAAATTCGATTGAATCTTCCATTGGTGGATGCGCTACATGAAATCCCAAAATATGACAAGTACATCAAAGATATTGTGGCTAACAAAAGGAGGTTGACAGAGTTTGAGACTGTGAAACTTACTGAAGAGTGCACCTCGAGAACTCAAAGAAAATTGCCACAAAAGTTGAAGGATCCGGGGAGCTTCACCATACTTGTTCGAATTGGTGAGGTCGATGTGGGGCGAGCACTTTGTAATTTGGGGTCTAACATAAATTTTATGCCCCTATCAGTTTTCAGTCAATTGGGTTTGGGAGCTCCAAGGCCAACCACAGTCATGTTGTACCTTGCTGATAGAACTATAAATCTATTGTCCATCCCGGGGATAATAGAAGACGTGCTACTACAAATTGGGCAATTTATTCTGCCAGCAAATTTCATTATACTGGACTATGAAGCTAATGAACAAGTCCCCATCATCTTGGGACGACCTCTCTTAGCCAATGTTGTGATCAAAGTTCTTTAAGGAATAATGATCCTCCGGTCTGATAATGTGGAAGCAGTCTTTAATGTATACATGGCAATTCAGTTGCCAAGTCACTATGATTATCTAGCTATGATACCAGTGATTGAAAAAGAAGAAAAAAAAAATGAAGTGTGTGCATATCTAGATGACAAACACTTAGGTTGTTTGACAACAATGACTTGGATGACGATGTGAAAGAGATGGTGCATCATCTGGATGCATGTGCTTACATCAAAAGACTGATAGATTTTGAGCCTCCAGATAGACCAATTGGGCCACCCCCAAGCCATCTATCGAAGAAGCTCCTAAATTGGAACTCAAGCCCCTACCCTTCCATCTTCATTATGCCTATTTAGGCGTTGATGAAACTTTACCTATTATTGTATCTTTTGACTTTTGTGTTTTATAGGAAGAAAAGCTACTTCGCATACTTAGAGAGCACAAGCAGGCGGTTGGATAGACCATGGCTGACATTCATGTCATTAGCACATTTGTATGCATAAAATATCATGGAGGATGGGCACAAACCGAGTGTAGAACACCAGCTCCGCTTGAACCCAGTCATGAAGGAAGCGGTAAGAAAATAAGTCATAAAGTGGCTCGATGCAAGTATTATTTTCTCCATCTCTAATAGTAAGTGGGTAAATCCAGTCCAGTGTGTACCAAAAAAAGGTGGAATGACGGTGGTCATAAATGATCAAATGTTAGATAGGTTGGACAGACATGATTATTATTGTTTCCTTGATGGATATTCTGGCTATAACCAGATCTCAATTGCACCAAAGGACTAAGAGAAGACTACCTTCACTTGTCCTTATGGCACTTATCATTTAAGCGAATGCTATTTAGGTTGTGCAATGCACCTGTAACTTTTCAAAGGTGCATGATTAAAATGTGCACTAATATGGTGGAAAAAATATTGAAGTATTTATGGATAATTTTTCGGTCTTTGGACCAACTTTTGATGAATGCTTAACGAATTTGAGTAAAGTGCTTGCCATGTGTGAAGAGACAAATTTGGTGCTGAACTAAGAGAAGTGTCATTTTATGGTACGAGAAGGAATTGCACTCGGGCACAAGGTGTCAAATGATGGGTTGAAGATGGATAAGGCAAAAATGGATGCAATTGAAAAACTACCGTCTCCAATCTTTGTCAAAGGAGTTAGAAGCCTTTTGGGACATGCAAGTCACAGATTCATTAAACATTTCTTTAAGGTTTCTGCTCCCTTGTGCAGGTTGCTTGAGAAGGATGTGCCTTTCAAATTTGATGAACACTGCTTGAAGACTTATGAAGAGTTCAAAAAGAGATTGGTGACTGCACCAATTATCACCGCCCCAAACTGGGGAGAGTCATTTGAATTGATGTATGATGCTAGTGACATATCAATTTGGGCTGTATTGGGCAAGAGGAAAGATAAAGTGTTCCACTCAATTTACTACGCTAGAAAAACTCTAAATTCAACTCAGATAAATTACACAGCCACGGAAAAAGAGTTGCTAGTGGTAGTATGGACGTTTGACGAATTTATGGCCTACTTGGTGGGAAGTAAAGTCATCGTCTATACAAAACATTCAAACATTAGGTATTTGTTTGAGAAAAAAGATGGTAAGCCTAGACTAATTCATTAGGTTCTTCTCTTACAGGAATTTGACGTGGAAATCAAAGGTCTAAAAGGGATAGAAAATCAAGTGGCGAACCATTTGTCGCATTTGGATACTCGCACACATGTTGAGAAAGGGGGCAAAATTTAGGAAAGCTTTCGTGATGAGCAATTGCTAGCCATCATAGCTGGCAGCGTCCCATGGTATGCTAACTATATGAACTTTATTGCAAGTGGGGTGACTCCGTCAGAGTTATCTCCGGATGGTAAGAGGAAATTCATGCATGATGTGAGGCTTTATCCATGGAATGAGCCGTTTTTGTTTAAGCAGTATGCAGATCAGCTGGTGCATCGATGTGTTCTTGAGAAGGAGATGGAAGCAATTTTACATGATTGACATAAATCACCATAAGGGGCACCATGGTGGAGACAAAATGATTGCAAACGTGTTGCAGTCAGGATTCTATTGGCCTAAGCTATTCAAGGATGCATATGCTTTTGTGAATGGTGTGATAGGTGCCAGAGTATGGGTACAATTTTGAGAAGGCATGAGATTCCATTGAAGGGCATACTTGAGGTCGAAACCTCTTATATTTGGGGAATAAATTTTATGGGGCCGTTTCTAGCATCAAATGGCCATCGGTACATTTTGGTTGTAGTTGACTAAATGTCAAAGCGGGTTGAGGATGTGGCTTTGCCTACGAATGATGGTAAAGTGGTGGCGAGCTTTTTGAAGGAAAATATTTTCACCAGAATTAGGACTCCACGTGCTTTGATCAATGATAGAGGTACTCACTTTTGTAACAAACCGTTGGGCCACCTTTTAGCTAAGTATAGGGGTGAGACACAAGGTCACAACTGGTTATCATCCACAAACTAGTGGTCAAGTAGGGGTCTCAAATAGGGAGGTGAAGCAAATTTTGGAGAAGACAATAAGCATAAGTAGGAAGGGCTAGCAAGCTAGATGATGCTCTATGGGCATATCGCACGACATACAAAACACTAATTAGCGCTTCACCATACAAGTTAGTATATGGAAAGGCTTGTCACTTGCTTGTTAAGATTGAGAACAAGGCATATTAGGCTATCGAGAAGCTCAACTTTGATATGGATCTTGCTGGGGGAAAATGGATGTTGCAACTGAATGAGCTAGAAGAGTTTCAAATGCACACATTTGAGGATGCGAAGTTGTATAAAGAAAAAACAAAGAGATGGCAAGACAAACAGATTTTCATTGTGAGTTTGAAGTCGGTCAACCCGTTCTCTTGTTCAATTCAAGGTTGAAGCTCTTTCCTGGGAAGCTCAAGTCGAGATGGTCGAGTCCATTTGAAGTAGTGCGGGTTACAAAGCATGAAGTTGTAGACCTAAAGTATCTTGAAATCAATGGCACATTTTTAGTAAATGGGAATAGAGTAAAATAATATTGGGGTGGCGGCGTTCGTTGTCACAAAGTTTTGATAGACTTGGTGAATTCTTGAGGGAACGTGTTGTGTCGCGACGCTAAATCAGGCGCTTGTTGGGAGGCAACCCAATTTTTAATGCTTTTGTAGCTTAGCTTTTTATTTTTTAGCACCGAAGATTAGATTTTTTGTTTTCTTTGTAGCCATAGAAATCATCGATAGGAATAGGGCGGTATGTTATAATGGATGTATTAAGTGCTCGG
Source organism: Nicotiana glauca (assembly GCA_026770625.1). Classification (NCBI taxonomy): domain Eukaryota; kingdom Viridiplantae; phylum Streptophyta; class Magnoliopsida; order Solanales; family Solanaceae; genus Nicotiana; species Nicotiana glauca. Next base: position 9,474 of record MU719911.1, read on the forward strand.
GTTGGGGGAATGTTTATTTAAAAAATGCAAAGTAGCGCCCAGGATAGTGCCCCATGCTGCCTGGGGCAAAAATTCCTATAACGACCCGACCGATGAATTTGATAATTTAAGTTTTGTTTGGTGGCATAAGGTCTTGAACAACTTTATATTATGTGTATCGACTTACGTGCGTGGTTGAATTCAGTTACCGATGATACTTTTGGAAGCTTAAGCGGTGAGAGTTGACCTAAATTTGACTTTGTTTAAATGGCTCCGGAATGGGTTCGATGATTTCAATAGCTTCTTATGGTAATTTTTGACTTAGGCCTACTTCTGGATTTGGATTTGGAGGTCCGTAGGTTAAATTGAAGCATTTAGGCGAAAGTTTGAAAAGTTAAAGTTTGGAAGATGAAAAAGTTTGACAAATAGTGGACTTTGGTGTTACCAGGGTTAGAATTTGATTTCGAGAGTTGGAACAACTCTGTTATGTCATTTGGAACTTTCCTGCAAAATTTGACATCATTCCGGGTTGATTTGATAGGTTTCGGTACGAGTTTTAGAAGTTGGAAGATTTGAAAGTTCATAAGTTTGATTCATGGTGAAATTCGTAGTTTCGACATTGTTTGATGTGATTTGAGACCTCGAGCGAGTCCAAGTTAGATTTTGGAACTTGTCTGTGTGTTCAGACAGGTTCCCGGGGTCCTCAGGTGTGTTTCGGATGGACTACAGGCCAATTCCTCCTATTTTTGGATTGCTGGTTTCTAGTGTTTGATATTCTTCTTTGCGATCGTGAAGTTACTTCTGCGTTCGTGAAGTGTTCTGCTGACCTGCCACATTTTCCTTCTTCGTGTTCGCATAGTATGCCTCGCGATCTCATAGCCCTGTACATCCCCTTCTTCGTGTTCGCATCCTTTCTTCCGCGTTTGCATAGCAGAAACCAGGCCCTAGGCACTGGTGGTCACTTATACTTTGCGTTCGTGTGATCCCATACGCATTCGCGTAGGTTCCTGTCCCCCGTTCTTCGCGTTCGCGTTCGTGAAGAGGCTTCTTGGTAACATCATTCTTCTTTTTTGCGAACGCGATCCTTTCTCCGCTTTCGCGATGCATAAAGACCTGGGAAGCAGAATATATTTCCAAATCGAGGATTAGGCCATTTTTATCATATTTTGACTTGTAGAGCTCGGTTTTGAGCGATTCTTTGCGGGGTTTTCAAGCATATCAATTGGGTAAGTGTTTTTTAACTAGAATTTAATATATCCCATGATTTTATCTTTATTTTTATCATTTAATTTGTATTTTGAGTTGAGGAAAATGGTGGTTTTTGAAGAAGGTTTCCAAAATGAAAAATCATGATTTGAGGGTCGAGATGGTATCAGAATTTGATAATCTTAGAATGGTTGAACTCGTATCGGAATGGGTGTTCGAGTTTATTTAAATTTGTTAGGTTTCAAGGTGCGGGCCCAGAGGTCGACTTTTGGGTCGATTTTTAGATTTTGATAAAGATTGATACTTCAAGATCCGAAATAGTTTTCATGAGTTTTATTTGTGCTTTGAAGTTATTTTGGTTAGATTTGAGTCGTCCGGAGGTCATTTCACACGAGAAGTTTATTTTAAAGCATCAATTTGTCTTCTTTGAGGTAAGTATCTTGCCTAACTTTGTGTGAGAAAACTGCCCCTTAGGATTTGAGTCTTCTATGTTGATTGTAGTCCGTGAACGCGAGGTGACGAGTAACGTGCTCGGATTTATTTGTGGAAATTTGCCTTTTAGGGTTCCTAGTTCCTTGTACTAATTGAATATGCAGTTGTTCTTGTTATGATTACATTCCTTAATTACTAGTTCCACATCTACCTGCTTAATTAGAGCCAATTGATTCATAATCCACTATTATGGCTACTTGATTCATATGTGCTTTAATTGAAACAGTTATCTCTTTATTAGCCATGTTATCTTTTCCCTAAACTGCTTATCTTTATTTGAAGTTATAGTAACCCATTTTGTAAATGTTCACCCTTAATTGAGGTTATGGTTATCCTCCCGCTACCTACCTTTATTTGAATTGGTTGTGTCTCTTTTGTAGTTTCCCAACCTTAAAAGAAGCTTAGACATCCTATGCCTTAGATGACTTTCCCTTATTTGGAGTTATTTGACTCGTGTTAGTTTCCTTGTTGTTGAACCGTACATTGTGGGATCATTGTTACATATTGTTTCCTTCCATGTTGAGATGTTCTCATTATACCTAGTATTCTTTATTATGGTTATTTCTTGTGAACTAGTTCTACAGTTTCTTGTGATCGAAGGTTCTTGAGTTGATTTACTTGTCGTACTATGTATTATTGTCAGTATTGATGTTGTACTTATTGTGGTGATGCACGAGGTTTCTGTAGTACGGTTGTTGATATTGTGATGCACGAGGTTTCTTCCGTGCAATTGTTGATATGGGGTTGCACGAGGTTTCTACCGTGCTGTTGTTACTATTGATATTTGCACATACGGATTGACAAGGTGGGATATATATGTGGGTTGCTCATGTGGAGAGACAAGGTGGGAACATTATTATGCACGTGGGGTGAGACAAGGTGGGCATTTACTTTACTATTGCACATGCAGCGAGACTAGGTGGGCTATGTCAGGGATTGATTTGTAATGGCCCGGGGGTATTCTTGTTGTTGATATTTGTGTAGTGGTACACTTACCTGTGTGAGCTTTATCTTGTGAAAGTTGTGAGAAAACATTCTACAAGCTGTCCGTTCTTTTCCTTATGCTTACTAGCTGATATGAACTATGTTAGGACACTTGCACAAACATACACGTAGTTAAACACTCTTATCGGATAAGAGGTTTTCTTGATATTGTTGAGTATAGATGCACACCCTTGTTAACTTGCCTTCTATGTGAGAATGGCTATATTTGGCACATGATTCGTCAGTGCGGTTATGAGGTGTAATGATGGCACAGGATGCCAAGTTTTAGGGTTCAGGTATTGAGGCCCATGAGTTGTGATTTGTCCGAGGTTCGGTACCTCATGGAGTTTGTTGACTAAAACCTGACGTGAAAGCAGTCGTAGCTACTGAGTTGTTACTTGTCTTGGCTGTATCTGTGATTTTGGATTTTTGGTTGTGTGTTCGTTTACTCTTTTATGTCATTGTTATGGCATTATGCTGATACTTGTTGTTTTCCTTTCTTATTGCAATTATTGTATTGTTAGCCATATCACGTAGTCTTTATATAGATATCATACTCTGTTGTTCCTATATTTATACTTGTTCAGGTTATTTAGTCCAGTAGGTGTCTTGACTGTTCCTCGTCACTACTCCACTGAGGTTCGGCTTGATACTTGCTGGGTACCGCTGTGGTGTACTCATACTAAACTTCTATACGTTTTTTGTGCAGATCCAGGTATTGCGAAGTCAGTTGATCATTAGCTAGCAGCACAAATTGTTGCCGTGGGACTCAAGGTAAACCTGATTTTGCGTGCGCAGGCTTCAGAGTCACCTTCCTATTTTGTATTCATATTATTTTTACTTATTTCCAAACAGTTGTATCTAGAAGTGGTAGAAAACTTTGTAGAGCTTATGACTTGTACCACCGGTTTTGGGAATTGTAAATTTTGTAGAGATTTCTATTCCAAAGATTGTTAGATGTTATTTATTATTGTTGTTATTCAGTAAATGTTAGGATTACCTAGTCCCTAAGACTAGGTGCCGTCACGATACCCAACAAAGGGGAAATTGGGTCGTTACAATTCCAGAATCGAAAATACCACAGCACCAGGCCTAGCGCGACATGCTGGGCTGGGGGTTAGGTAAGTCGTTTTTAATTTTTTTTCCTTTTCGTTTTAAATTTTTTAGTTACACTAGTAGCCTATTAACTCGACCCAACTACCCACCTACACTCACATAACAACCCACATCCAACAACCCAACCCATTCCCCCATCTAATTAACAATAACTCTAACCCCTAAATCCCCTTCACTCTTCCCATTATTCTCTCTCTCTCCCCCGCTCTTGCTCACCCGCTGCTCTCTCTCTCAAGTTCTCCATGTTTGCTTGCTTTCATCTCACGACTCACAAGTATGTCTTCTTCTTTCTCCTCTTTTCTTGTATTTTGTAATTTCTTTGTATGTAATACTACCTCCCTCCCAAATGACCCCCAACTCCCCAATTTTCCTTAAGTTCTTTTAGATTTTATCTTGCTATGGTGGGTGGCCTCTATGTGATAACTGGTTATTGAAATTGGTTGTGAAGTAGTAAACTACAATTCCCTATACTTCGTTTAAAATTTGGGAGGGCCACCTTGTTCCACCATTGTTGAATAAAGAGAAATAAAATTGATGCCCACCATTTGTTTGATATAATGCTTGAAAGAGCAAATTGTGCACCGGTGAAGTCTGAGTAGTCAAGTGTCATGGTATGTGATGTTGGGCTAAGTGTGGGGTATTTTGCGGTGGTTTTTACATAGCCTGATCGTGTGTTACATGTTCACCATACCATAAGCACACCACCCAAACCATGTATCTTGTATTATATATGTTATATCACCTTGTTAGAATTAGTTAATGTAGCATATTCGTTGTAGAGATTGAGGACTCAAGTATTGCTTGCTTGTGCTAAGGCTAAGTCATGGCCATGTTCGACTACTTGAATTATGTGCCATGGGGAATTCTTGAGTACCCATCGCCTTGTGGTGCAACATTTGTGAACTTTGAACCAATATTGTGAGTAGATTATATAGAGCCTTCGGTTTTAAGTATGGGGTCATCTTTGGCTCTCACGATGACCTTGGGCAAATTTTTGATTCATTCTCACATTCATGTTTATCATAAGTAGGAGTGGGGAAGTACTCTACTACTAATCTAATGGTATCATACCTTTGTGCCATATGGGCAGTACGTCTCCAAAATGAGAATTAATATGAAACTCTAGAAACGAACTTCCCAGATGTGCTTGTTAGGTTGAGAGAAATGAAGATGGATAAGTTCTTAGAGTGCTCGGGTCGTGCAAATTTGAGCATGGTGTGAGAACTTTATGCAAATTGTAACGGGAACTTGTTCAAGTCATGGGTCCGCGGAAAGGATGTGCCAATGGATAAGCGTTCCTTATGCAAATTTTTGGTAGTTAATAGCCCTAATACATAAAGACTGCAAAAGTTTGTCAAAAGCCCAAGCTACCAGGCTATACGTCACACTCTATGTGGTGTCAATTCTAATTTAAAGTGGACACAGACTAAGGTGGATACTCATCTTGAGATGCTCTGCTTCGGCTTCAATAAGACTGTCAAGGTGTGGCAAAACTTCATGCATGCTATACTGATGTCGGTTGAGCACAACAATGAATGAACTCAAGCCCGAGTGTGTTTGATATTTTTCTGATGGCTGGGTGACCCATCAATGTGGGTGAGATCATGTTAGGGATATGGACCGCACCCACTTTGGAAAAAAAATAAAAAGATTTTTCTTTGGAAACCTCTTGACACAATACATGCTCTCCCGTGAGGTCCCTAGATACCCCGACTATGATGAGGTGGTCGAGGCACCAAAGAGATTGCTGGACATTACGTCCTTGTTGGAGTCTACGTCCAAGCTAATCCAGGATACGAGGAATGAGAGGGATGAAAACTTCAACAAATATCTCTATAGCTCCTAATGTGATAATGAGCATGCTAGGTGTGACAGATGAGGAGCGTATGCATCTATGCAATGACCTCTCCAGTTATTCAAAGGAGATGTTGGCGATTACGCCTGGTAGTACCATCCACCCATCAAAATATGAGAACACCATCAAAGGCTCAAATAATCATGATGATATCAGTGATGATGTCACGGGGCCAATGGCTTTGGTGCTCCTGGGAGCGGATGATGATGATGAGCCCGGAGCTGCGACTGGTGTGCATTCTAAGGAGGAGGAATCCAACTAGCAGGGAGTTCATCGTTCCACCTTACTATGTTTTGAATTTTTATATGCATCGGGGACTATGCATTATCTAAGTGTGCGGTGGGGGAACTACTTCCTGACTTCTAATTGTATAGAACTATTTATTTATGTTTAATTTTTAGCTTAGTTTAGTACTCACGTAGTCCAATTATTTAGTATTAGTTTTGGAAAAAATGAAAATAGAAAAAAAAATTAGAAAAAACTCGGACTTTTCCCGACGGTGGATCTTTTGGCCAGATTTCTGGAGGGATAAAAGTCTTATTAAAAATATAGCAAAGTATTTTCTTTTGTTTTTGTTAGGATAGTTAGGTATTATCCCTTGTTTTTTTGGACACCGGTTCTTTTCCAAGGGTATAGCTTGAATCGGGTGTTTTATTTTTTAGGAGTAGGATAGGATAGGATAGGAAGAAAACTGAATTGCTCTAAGATACTTGTTGACATGTTTAGTGCTGGCACATTAGGCGATGGCATGTGCTATGTTTTCCTATATATTTGATTTGAATTGTAACGTCTAAGTAAAATAAGTAGCCTACTCGGTGATCTCTTTTTCTTAGTTGTTTGGCTTGTATGCCACCTAGTGCATTAAAAAAGGGCAGCCCGGTGCACTAAGCTCCCGCTATGCGCGGGGTCCGGAGAAGGGGCCGGACCACAAGGATCTATTGTACGCAGCCTTACTCTGTATTTCTACAAGAGGCTGTTTCTACGGCTTGAACCCGTGATCTCCAGGTCACATCGCAACAATTTTATTAGTTATTCCAAGGCTCCCCTTTATGCCACCTAGTGCAGTATTGCTTAAAATTCTCAACTATATATGTTTCTTGACTTGAGAGTTGAATAAAACTATCTTGATTGAGTCATGTGCAATATGTGTGTAAGGGTTAGTGGTATTCTATGTTATCTCGTGTAGTCTAGAATTTGCCCCGTATGTTAATCAAAGCAAAATCGTTAAGTTGTGCTAGTCTAAGAGATGACGTAGGCGTTTCTTGCTTGATCATAGATGTGCTTCTCACTTACAAATAAATTTTTTCTGTTGCTAGCCCTTTTGAACCTATAGACCTTTTCTTTGGAACTCACACTACAAGCTATATTTCTATTTTGTTTTTAATTTGCGCTTCCTGAACATTTACCTCTGAAGGTACTTAGTCGCTAAAAGAAGTAAGGTAAGAGATTTGGGAAGTAGCTTTCGAGTGGAATCATGGAAGGGCCCAAAAAGTGCACTAAAGTTGTGAAAAATACCACTATTCGATGAACCTTACACACACTCCATACATTAAGGGTCATCGAATAGTGGTATTTTAATATGTTGATAGTTAACAAGAAAAAGAAAAACACGCATCTCCTAATCTTACTAATTCGTGCTAGTGGAGAGGTAGAAGTGCTTAACTGAAGAAAGGGCTATATTTTGTATGGTTTGTGGTGAGTGAATTGATTGAGAAGAATACGTGTTCGCTTATTGAGTGTAGTGTAATAAAGTGATTAGGAGGATTAGTCATTATTCCTAAATGTATCCAATCTATCCCTTAGCCTATTACAACCCATAAAGTCCTAATTGATCCTAGACTTGGCTAGCTTAGATTAGTAGAGATATACACTATGGGAAAGTTTATGGTGCGATCACGTGATGCACGTAAAATTCTTTGTGAGAGTGAGCGACTTTTGTTCATTTGTGTGATGTACTTAATTTATGTTCAAAATCATATTTGAATGTGTGGACTATTTTTATATTCACTCTTTTGTTAGTGAGGGCACATGAGCTCATGACAGATTAGTAATGTTGTAACTTCTCATGTTGAGTGAGTGTGCGAGTTGAGTGTGCTTAGTGGTAACAAGTCGGCTCTTGAGGTAGGCCGGTTGTGGATATGTTGTTTGAATTGGTTGAATTGCATTGTGTATACTTGGGCATGTGTAAAATGGGAAGAATGTGAAACTCATATGTTCATGCTTGATGTCGATATAGACCCTAGTCAAAGGCAGAGTGTATGATCGAAAAACTGAATTGCTCCTCCATTGTTGATATGTACGTTGTTGGGGTGTAATTATAGTTCCATTGCTCGAGGACAAAGTCTAAGTGTGAGGTGTTGATATTAGCTTTAAAGTATGTATACTTATATGTATATTGCCTCACATTTTACTCATGTTTCGTAGATTTCGGACGTGTAATGTAATGATTTGTTCTAATTAATGGTATTTTTATGTATAGGAATCATTCGGAGAAAATTGGGATGAGAGTTATCAAATTGAAGAGAAAAGGGGAAGAAAATGGAAAATGTCACAAAGTAGCGCCACATGCAGCGCGGGGCACTACCTGTGGCGCACAAAACAGAACCACCAGATTTCGAGTGCCAGGGCTAGCTCCCTACGCTACCCTGGGCGCTGGTGATGTGAATTTATCCTAGTTCGCACGAGACTCGGTTATTTCGACCATAAAACGCCCCCAACTTGTATAAAAGCAAACCAAAACCTATTTTAGCAAGGAGGACATGACTTTGAGAGAAAAACAAGTACGAAACACTTGGGAGCACGAATTTTATTAATTATTCCATTCTTCTTCTAGTATTCATAACTTTTATGTGTTAACATAATATTTTGATGATTGTTATGAACATGAGTGGCTAAGAACCTTATTATCTGGAGTTATGAGTCATTCTTGACTATTATAAATTGACGGTTAATTGTTTTGCTTGATTTTATCGTATTAATTTGTTTATTCAATCTTGCACCTAATCATTCTATTGTGTAGCTAACAATATATTACTATCTACGAATTTATAGTTGACTCAAAAGTCAGACTTATAAATTGCATATAATATTAAATAGAATAAGTTCTTGAATCTAGGCATCGAAGAATAGATTCGCGATTAGGATAAACATATTCTAGTTGTCTTACTTGGTTATTTTTGCAGAAAATATACATGTGTTCTTGTCAAGTTTATATGTATATATATATATAGTCTTAGGTTGGTTTGAATACGCGAGCGAAGTGTCAAAAGAACTTCTCGAGCATATTAACCCATGCTAATCAATAAATTAGATGAGTCAAGTGATTACATCAACCCGATAAATGCAATGGGAGATGCATTAGTCCCATAACCCTAGAATATCCCATCTCGTTGACCTCTTCCTAAGTGTTTGTTTTCTCTACTTGTGACCTTATTTCCTTGCTTGCTTATTAGTTCGTAGTAATTTAGTTATAAAAATCACAATCATCTTTTTTACACTCACTTGATCATCACATTTATAAATAGCTTAGATTGGAAATTAGTTGATCATAAATCCTCGTGGGAACTATACTTATCACTTTATTACTTGTCGATCGCGTATACTTACGTGTGCATTTGGACCCAACAAAATTCTCTTGCAAGATCAGGAATGCCACCCTTATTCTCTACTTATCATCAAACAAGAATGTCATCTTTATACTGCACTCATCATCAAACAAGAATGCCACACTTATACTCCATCAACATCAATCACATCAATATTAGTATCATAAATCCGCGTGTACACCATTAAGAGAGAAACATGAGAGGGAGAACCTAAGGGGATGGATCCATATTCACTCGTTGCATGATAAAAATCCTGTGCCATAACAATAAAGATATCATCATAATTGAGAATGCCACCCTTATACTCCACACATTATCAAAATCAAGAATGTCACCCTTATACTTAACACATCATCACAGTGACAATATCCGCACGGAAAAGACCTCGTGCCAATACCCAATCAATCCGCTCAATATGTCCATATGTGCTATGATCATAACAATTCAAGATAACAATTTATCATCAAGAGAAACATTCTCACAATTCATCAATAAGATGCACAAGGATAAGAAAATAATAAAGTGCAGATACGTGCTCAAGATATAAGACATGACTACGGATTTAGCGGTGATTCCACAATGCTAATCTTGGCTAATTAGGAGATAAAAATCCTAAAACATGATATCTAGCACGAAAGGATAAGCTCACGTAGTCATATAAAATATTACACATGTATCATAAAGATCGTACAATCAAATTAAGTCATAGTAGAAGCTTAGAGTCTAATATGATTATTTTTCATACATATTACATGCATATACGCTTGTCACCTCACATATATGTTGCTTTACATGCATTACAAGTATACAAATAACGTCTAATCCTAAGATGTTATTCCTTCGCACAAAATTGTGCAAGATACTTACCTCAAATGGGCCAAATTAACCCTCTAAAATGGCCTTTTCCTAGGAAATTACCTCCGATCAGCTCGAATCTAGCCAAAAATAATTCAATAATATCAAACAATTCTAGGAATCAATTCCAAACAATAAAGTTCCAATCTTTATGAAATCCCCAAAAAATCAATAAAAGTCAATCCCGAACCCGTAAGGTCGAAACCCGAGTCAAGGAGTAGATCCCGATTATGCATAACCCCACAAGTCCAAATATTTTATGATTAGATTCTAAAACCAAGTTCAAATCGACTTCCAAATCCCTAATTTTTATTTTCTTAAGTTGTAGGAAAATTTTCCAATTTTTCTCTCAAAATTTCATATTTTGGGTGTTAATAATCCATGCAGATTCTTGAAATAATGCTAGAAATGTGTAGAAATCATGTACCCTAAAGCATTGTATGAAAACCCTCTTCAAAAATTGACCCTCTTCAACTCTAGCGTTCAAATATGAGATAATAAATCTAAGTTCCGAAATGACTCTTAATAACCGGTTGCAAAAGTCGCAAATGGTACCAGGGGTTTGATGTCATGCCATGACCTCAAGGAGCGCGACCGGCGCTCAACCGATATATCCCAGTCAAGCAAGCCTATTGATGCCTTCTACCCAACCTTACCCAAGAATTATTTGAGAATTAATAATAAGATAGAGGCATGTGAAGAGGATAGAGTATGCAACATCATCATTCAATACTTAAAAAGGGCTTCATTACAAATTTCAAAAGATTACAAGTTTATAACTAAAAGTGGAAACATGTTTGATAGTTACAGTCTATTTCCCAAATCAAAACACAACCCACACTATGTCTACGGAGCCACTAAATGGAACAGAAGAGCAATATGAAAGTGTTGATGACAAGGCCCCGGCTATACCTCAAAACACTATGTACAAGGATCACAAGACACAAGGTCCCGAGAGGAAGTGGGCTCACCAAGTCAGCTGAGAAGAGTGTGTACCGCTAGCTGCTGTAGAACCACCTACATCCATTAAAATTGCAATGTTCCCAGCAAAAGAGACGTTAATACATAAGGAATAGCACTAGTATGTGAAGCTAAACACCCTCTCAATGAATGGAGTAACAACACAAAATGAGAAAAACATGAAGTCAACGAGAAAATCAAATAATTCTAAAATACCAAGTCAAGAGTGAGACATTTCTTCTAGTAAATATCAATATTTTAGGTTGGGAGATTTTTAGTACCGATACACCACCATGATTGTGGCATAGAGTCCGATCTCTGCCCCATCAACTAAGCTGTCTCATCCCAAAGCATGAGGTTAGACATAGAAATACATCACCACCATGTGCGCGACATGATGTTCGATCTCTACCTGATCGGCTAAGCCGTCTTACCACAAAGTCGTGTGGGTTGACGGTCCTTGCTATCTATCAACACCAACAACAAAAATAAAGCCAGTGTATTCTCATAAATGGGGTGTACGGAGGGTGATGCGTACACAGACCTTACCCCTACCTTATAAAAATAGAAAGACTATTTCTGATTGACCCCCAACTCAAGGACAATGAAGATAAAGTAACAAGTAGCAAACAATAGTAATAACAATATATTAAAAGTAACGGGAATTCATCCCTTAATCAATCTCTACACGGCACGTATAGTTTCAGTCTTGGACATTTATAACCAACCTTTCTCAGTAACCTAACGATACTCCTAAAAATATCAATCATATAAAGGAATCACATCTGTTTCATTACCTTTCATACTTTCTTTCATTTCTTTGTCACTCTTGGCCCCAATTGTAAATCATCATTCTTGGCACGATAGCCGCATTCCATATTTCATACTTTCATTCTTTCATTTGACGTGGACTATTAAATCAATTAAAGACTCTTATGAATTATCCGAAAAACATGACTTCGATTCATGAATACATAAGGGCTTAGGACACATCGGAAACATTTACAAATAAGAGCATGATAATTTCAACGGAACTATGGATTGAGTTCATAATCGTTTGATAATTCGATCATATTTGGACTATTTCCCAAGGAAGAGCATGATATGCGTATTGAGAAATTTGAGACATAATTAGAGTAATTAGACATTTAATAAGTCAAACATTGGTTATGATTCAGCACAATAAAGAGGAGAGCTTGGTCAAACCGCGCTTAGATTTCATAAGGAACACATGAAGCCTGATTGTATCAGAAGAGTTTAGCCAACATACCTCGGTTGAGCTTTTCTTAAATTACTACAACGTTCCGAATCTCCCAGAGACTTCAATCTATTAGAGATGTGACAAAATTGAACCACAATTAGGAAGGGGTTCATGGGTTTAACTCATTTAGGCATTTTATCACGCACTTGGTATGCGAATTCGAATACAAGATTTCTATGGCGGAAATCCTTCATTCCACGACCAATGGTTTACCCATATTAGTTCAATAACCTCCCCACCACCTTTATTGGTACATGCATGCATAAAGTGCAACTCCCACTCCCAAGAATCACCCTCCCCATTACACATCTTCTGCCCAATTTTGAAATTGAGAGCTAGGGAGGTGAACCTTACCTCTTAGAAGAAGACTTGCAAGTTTTCCTTGTTGAATTTTCAAGGCATGATTAAGAATTTAAAGTGTGGAGACGTTAGTACCCTTCCTTATCTCTCTAACTCCCTTCCCCTCTCTCCAAAAATACCAGATTTTTGCTCTAAAATGACCCCCTTATATCTTTTTTATTAGAATAGGGTCGGGTAAAATTTTCCAAAATTTCAACCTCACAGCTTGTCTGGGATCGCAGATTGGACCGCCAAATGGGTATGCGGTCCGCAAAGTGGACTGCAGAAATGGTTCCCAAAAACTGGGCTGGCCTACTCAAGTCTGCGACCGTTCGACGAGCCGCAAATCAGTTATCCGGTCACGAAATAGACCACGAGATTTCCCTCACGCCGATTTTGCAATGGAAGTTCGGCCCGCAAAATAGTAATGCGTCCGCACAATTGATGCAACATGACCTCCAAAATTAAGCTTCTCCTATTCAACTCCGCGACGATTCTGCGATTCGGGGAATAGTTCTGCGATCGCATAATAAATCGCAGAAATGTCATTTTTTTGCAAAACAATTACCAACTCCACAATGCATTGCACAACCCAAAAAGTCCGTAACAACCCTCCAACACGTTAGCCTACCCCGGTACCATAAACCTTAAATTCCTAGGTAAACTTTTACGAGGCCTTACATTTGCAACTGCGAAGAAGGGCTCGCAAATACAAACTTGGTCCATGACCGGCAGACTTCATAATTGCGACCAGGAACCTCGCAAATGCGACTAAGCTTCACAAATGCGAAGCACCATTCGCAAATGCGGATGTCACAATAGCGACACTAGATTTGCAAATACCGAGTTGGCCTTCACAACCAAGTATCGCAAATGTGATCAATATTTTGCAAATGTGGATTTCACAAATGCGAGCAGACTATCGCAAATCCATTGTCTGCAATACCAACAATTATCAATCTTCCCAAATCAGTCCAAAACTCGCCCGGACCTCTTGGATTCCACACTAAATATCCGCACAAGTATATAAACTGCATATGAACTCGCTCGCAAGTTCAAAAGATCAAAATAACATGCATAACCAAGAATCGAACACCAAAACACATAATGCATATCTTCAAGTTCAAGAACTTCAAATATTCACAACCAAGCGTTTGATTCACACCAATCCAACTCGGAATGTAACCTAACTTTGCACACAAGTCTCAAATAACAAAACGAACCTTTGTAAAGTTCCTGAATAATAATGCGAACCCGATAGCCTCCAATTCAACTCCTGAATAATAATGCGAACCCGATAGCCTCCAATTCAACTCCTGATCAAACTTGTGAACTTTTAAGCCTTCAAATTGTCAACTTTCGGCAAATAGAGCCAAAATATCCTAGGAACCTCCAAATCCAAATCCGAGCATACATCTAAGTTTAAATTCACTATAAGAATATATGAAACCATTAGATCACGAATCCGAGGCCGTTCACATAAAAGTTAAACCTTAGTCAACCTTTACAACTTAAGCTTCCAAAAGCGAAACTAAGTGTTGCAATTAACTCCTAAGCCATTCTAAAACCAAACTAACTATCTCCGCAAGTTAAAAAATAACAATCAAGCATACAAAAATATCAAATTGGAAAACGAGGATCTAATAAACAAAATGACCGACCATATAATTATATATTGCTTCAAATTCACATTTTTACTAATTTGATTCTAAATGCTATACTAAAATTAATTTCTCCGTGTTGTCTATTTTTATTTAGCGCCAATGTTCACTATTATAAAATAAATTTATGTATTCTAAAGAATCTTTTGGTTCACAAAATATTATGTTGGGATTGTAATGCATGAATTGTACTACAGGGAATGGAAGTATTTATTGGATAACTTTCAATTGGCAAATATTTAGTTCATTAGATTAAAAATAAAATATACGAAGTATAATATAAATTATATGTTTGATGTTATATAAATAAAAATTTGGATGGACTTTAATTTCCAACTTTAACCTTGATCTTCTTAGAGGATTTTTGGGTTAAGAGCTTTGGAGAAGGGATATTTTATTCATTGATTATTTTATCACGAGATAGCTAATCCCTAAGTTATTAACCCACATTGAATATAGTATAAAAATACTTTCTAATTAAGATTGTGGTATAGTTATTCCAGCAATTTCTTATACCGAAACAAAATATAACCAAAAATGAAATATTTTTAGTTGTTTTAAATTCTTAAATATTTTCTTAATTATTTTGTCTAATTATTGAATGTAATTTTCAAGTATTACACCTAAAATTGATGAGGAGAAAATACTTAGTTATTTGTTCTAATAGTTGAGTATAGTTTTTAAATATTTTACAAAAGAACGTTGAAGTGAAAATATTATTTGAGAATGAAAGGAGTTCAAATATTATATGAAAGTGTATTATCTATACTTGCTTATACTATTATTAAATAAATGCTTAAAAAAATCTAAAAATCTACAAAAATGAAAAGTCGAATATATTCGTACTTGACCTAAAAGGTACACCATTTATTATCCGGAACATGAATTTTTATCCAATACAATTTTAGTAATGTTGCTGTAAAACAATAAAAGAAGAAGAATATTGCACAGATATTCTTAAGCCCCCATTTGGTCATAAAATTTGCCAAATATTTTTCAATTTTTTTTTGGCAAATACCTGTTTGTTTATAGATTTTATCCATATTTTGACAAATTTTCAAATTCCAAAACCCAAATTCCAAACCAGCTCAAGAGCTATTTTTGGCCCAAAATATTACCATTTGATTTTTAATTTTTGTTTAAAAATTGTTCCAAATTTTTATATTTTATAAAAAAGCCCATTTTCTGTTATTATGACCCAACTAATCCGTATCTACCCATTTTCCCCCGCATTAAACTCACGCGATTTTGCTCCTTTCTTTAAGCAGAATAAAATCTTCGCCAAAGTTGTTATGTCAATATGTGGCAATCTGTCGCAAAGACAAAATTTGAAGATAATTTGCTAAAATCTGCTAATGTTTGTATCAATTTTTTCCAGATTTGTTTTGCTTGTTTTGTATGAATTTTTTTACACTTGTTTTGCTTGTTTTCTATTAATTTTCTTCAGAGTTGTTGAATATTTTTGATAGTTTTTAAATCTTATTGGTAAAAGTTACATTTCATATTTTTTTCATAAAAATAAAGTATGTTTTGAAAAATTATGTCCAAACAGATTTTTATCTTCAAATCAAACTTCATCTAAATTAAATTTTTTAAAATAAAATTGGGAATCTATGACCAAATGCTAGCTTATTGATTAAACTTTTTATTTATAAGGGACAAAGTAGCAAACTCTAAAATCTCTATTCACCTTAAATAAAATACTATTTATAAGAAATACTCCACTATTTTACATACTAATAGAATAAATTTGCTACTTCAGTACTCATACTTTTGGGGATTGAAATTATCGCCCTCAATCTCCCCATTTTGTGACACTGATTCAACCTCGTCTTTCATCACCAGGTCAAAGCCTTTTAACCTCAGTAGTATCTGTATAGTCTTCCATTTGTATCCTTCTTAAAACTTGTCATTTCTCACCAAATTCCTATTTCCCTCTCCACCAAAGGCAGAAACAAAGGAAATCAAGAAATGGCCCATATGCTGAGGAATTTGAGGGTACCACCAAACTCAGCCAGTTTGGAAGAAGCTCGCACTCGGACTTTTGAATTCTTCAGGATGTGTTGCAGATCTATCCCTCAAATCATGGATATTTACAACTTGGACGATATCGTTTCACCCTCCCAACTCCGTTCTGCCGCCGCCGCCCACGTTCGCAAGAACGCCAGTGTCACTGACCCTAGGGTACTTTCTTTTGATCCTTTTTTAGGCTTCAATCCCAAATTAATTGGTGTCCTTGGTGTGTGTTTGCTAAGAAAATTTCATGTACTTTTGCGTTTGTGCTTTTCATTAGATATGAATTCTCAGAAGGAGATGCTAGTGCACATTATTTTGAAGATAAGAGTTTAAATGGAGAATCTAAACCGAGTTGGGAATCATAAGATTTTCGATTCTGAATTAACTGTAGTTCAACTCTAGAGTCAAATTGCAAGGATCTCATATATAATTCTTCATGTTATGGCAAATATTTGGAAATGATCTAGATGATGAAACAGACACATAGGTAAATGCTGCAGAGTGAATTGATAGAACTGATGGCTTACAAATTATATAATATTGAGAAGACATCCAAGGGTAACCACAAATACTTAATCATAGTTAAAGGAGTAATTGTTAAATATATATTATAATGGTATTGAACTTTAAGATCTATCAACATAATCTCAGAAGAATCACATTGATGCACAACATCAAAAAGGAATATGAAGTTTCTTGTAATTCTCACATAATTTTTATGTCTTTTGAAGGTCATTTAAGCAAGCTAGTTTGAAGTTTACTTGAGTAGAAGTGTTTTACCTTTATCATAACCATCTGAATTTACCTTAGATAGAAATAATAAATTTAAGTAAAAGATAAAGATTTAAATCATAAGTATGTTGATTTGAGCTGACTGTAAGAGCAAGACTATAGATCAATTACTATTTCAAATTGATAAACAGGTGAATCAAGTGGATCTTAATAGCTGTCCTAACTCATTAGAAATCTGAATTCTGGAGATTATTCATTTAGATCTTATTATGTTTGAGACTTTTGACTCTTCATAACTACTAGCGTATTGTTTGGTGAATAGATTTGTTTAGATAGTTGATGAAGTCTAAATTGCTTATTCTGGGAGATATTGCTTGTAGGATTAAATAAATTCGCAAAAGTATTTTTGGAGGATATGGTGCTCTTCATACTGTTATGATGTAACGTACTTCTTACAAAAACATTCACATTGTGCTTTGTTCCTTCTTCAAATTTGGCATACAGCCATTTGACATGGAAACTGCATTTTGCTTTAACAATCCCATGTCAAATGGTACTTACCGAAAAAAAGGAGAGAGATGGTGTAATGCTACATCATATGGATCCTTTAGAATACAGCCAAATACTAGAAAGCTGCAACATTGAGTGCCTGTACGTCATATGGATCTTTTAGGATACACTATAAAGCTGCTAAAAATTGAATGTACTTGTGTGGGATGCATACTTGTACCTTGTAGGTATACCTGGAAAATGAAGCCTTATTTTTTAATAGCAATAAGAAAATTTTGTGATCTAGGGAGTGGAGTACAAGATTGGGGACCGGAAGTCCACACGGAGAATGAATATACACAGTTCAATGGAATATTAGAATCTTAAGATGACAGACAAAGCTACTACAAGTCTAAAGTACTCGTGAGGGATTCATACTCATACCTAAGTGCATGTAGAATAGTCTTGGAAAATGTACATGTAGAAGGAAACACAAAGTTTGTAGAAGATATAACGATACTGGACAACATAAAATTTCTCGACTTTCATGTTTATGTTTTGTTTTGTTTTTTGTTTTTGTCTTTTTGTTATTCTTTTAATATTATTATGTTGTCTTTTGCATAAGAGCTAAATTTAGATGAGATTAGAAGGATTGTGATGCCCAAATACAAACAATTCAAATGTTTAGGTCTTGATGTTCTAAGAGAATGGTATGATAGATGAAGTTGTGGCATATAGGATCAGGGATTTTTGAAATGAAAAAGCGATATGAAAGTATCATGCGCTGGGAGGATGTCTACCAAATGGAAGGAAAGTTCTGTATCACGGTAGTAAGACCAACAATGTTCTATGGGGTTGAATAGTGGGCCTTTAAGGTCCAACAATTTCACAAGATGAGCATGGTCAACAATATTCGAAAAAATCGTCAACATTAAAAAAAAGGTGCAAGTGGCACACATAGAGGCAACCTGGTGCACGGAGCGATCACGCAGGTGTGTTCAAATGCACCCATTCATATGTGTGAAACCATGATTGTCGAAGATGGTAAAAGGAATTAGTAAGACCTTAAATCACATTGAAGGGATTTGTCTTAAAATATATCAAGAATTTCTCCAAATTCATGCAAGCTTAGCAAAAAATAGAATTAATTGGAAGCAAATGATCCATTGAGACGATGCCAACTAGTTGGACTTAAGGCTTAGTCATGTGGTACGTCTACGCTAGATCTAGTGTTTGCAGGAGTCTTCTTAATTTTTCTGTAGATTTGTGTCTCAGTAAAAAAATGTATAGAAGTTGTAGTATTAGAGAACCTCAAATTATTGAATGTGGCTTGTTTTCTTGTAAATGAGCTAGAATCTATTTAAGTTTTTATGCTGATAAGGAGCTCAATTTTTTCTGCTCTTTCTGTCATCAGAACCAATAGTCGCTCTGCCCTTCCGGTGTAGGAGTAAGGCTGCGTACATCCTACCCTCCCCAAGCCCCACATGTGGGAATACACTAGGTTGTTGTTGTTTTTCATCAGAACCGACAGTTCCATCATTTTTTCAAATTAGTGAATGATTTTTTTTACCAAAAAGAGTAATTTTAGTATAATTAGTTGTTGGTTATAGGATCTCAATAGAAATAACTCTCTCTCACAAGTAATGGTGACTTGAATTTTTTGTTTTTCTCTCTTAGACAATTATTTAGGCAGTGTGGTCTCCGGCAAGAATATGAAAACATCAAAAGAGGATAGGACTATACCTTAGTGTTTCATCATAGCAACTTGATTTAGCAAGAAGTACATCACTTAAATGGTCATATGTACCCTAATTATCTGGGCAATTCTCCAGAAATATTTTTGAGACTGAATATTTATTGAATTGTGTGATAAGAGAATATAGCGGAAATGAGGATGCTTAGATGCATGTGTGGGCATACTAGGAGAAACAAGATTAGGAATAAAGATATGCGGGGCAAGGTGGGAGTGGCTTCAGCATGGACAAGATACAAGAAGCGAGACTGAGATGGTTCGGATATATGAAGAGGAGGAGCACAGATGCCTCAGTGAGGAGGTGCGAGAGGTTGGCAGTGATAGGTCTAAAAAGAGGTAGAGGTAGACCGAGGAAGAATTGGTGAGAGGTGATTAGATAGGACATGATACATCTTTTATCTTACCGAGAACATGACCCTAGATAAGAGAGCATGGAGGTCGAGGATTAGAGTAGAAGGTTAGTAGTACATCGAGCGATTAGGGTAGAAGATTAGTAAGTAGTCTAGCGATTCCTCTCCTTTATTTGGGGAACTTGGTTCTAGTTTAGAGCATCTTAGCTGCTCCCTCTTCTCCTTCCCAATATTATTGTTATTATGCTATCTTTATCTTATTATTCAATTTTATGACTACTATGCTTCTTTTACTTTGGTTTGTTGTACTATTTTTTGCTGTCATGACTTTTCTGTACTATAGTATTTTCATCGTAGCTTTTTTATTCGTGTACTTCCAAACCTGTTTCAAAAAATGCTTTTCTTGAGCCGAGGGTCTATTGGAAACAATATCTCTACCCCATAAAGGTAGGGGTAAGGTTTACGTAACCCTACCCTTTTTCGACCGCACTTGTGGTATCATACTGGGTATGTTGCTGTTGTTGTTGTTGTTGTTGTTGTTGTTGTGTGATATAAAGATATGTTTTACTAAGATGCTTATGGCCTTCTTGTGCAATAAGTGGACTGAAGGTTGATTTTTCCTACTTCTCTGTCCGTACGACGGGTATAGTTTTTTTCCGGAGTTAGGATGTTTCCTTGGGCTGTAGTCTTATATGCCAAATACGTACTATTGCTATTTCTTCCTTTCTCTTTTGACAACATTCTTTTGAGTTTTTGGGAGCAAATTTTCTCCTTTCTTGCCATGCTACAAACTGTGTTATTTAATGTTATATTCAAGACTAATAGGATGCCTGAAGAGTGGAGGTGGAGTACAATGGTTCCGTTGTATAAGAACAAAGGTGATATCCAGAGCTGTAACAACTATAGGGGTATCAAATTACTGAGTCATACCCTGAAAGTCTAGGAGAGAGTGGTAGAAATGAGAGTGCGAAGGACGGTGTCTATTTCAGACAACCAGTTCGGTTTCATGCCAGGGCGATCTACCACAGAAGCTATCCACCTTATTAGGAGGATGGTGGAACAATACAGGGATAAGAAGAAGAATCTCCACATGGTGTTTATCGATCTAGAGAAAGCGTACGACGGGGTTCCTAGGGAGGTCTTATGGAGATGCTTAGAGGTTAAAGGGGTCCCAGTTGCCTACATTAGGGTGATTAAAGACATGTATGATGGAGCTAAGACTCGGGTTAGGACAGTAGGAGGCGACTCCGAGCATTTTCCGGTTGTTACGGGGTTGCACCAAGGTTCTGCGTTCAACCCTTTCCTATTTGCCCTGGTGATGGATGCCATAACGTATAATATTCAAGGGGAGGTGCCATGGTGTATGCTATTTGCTGATGATATAGTCCTAATTGACGAGACAAGACGCGGCGTCAACGAGAGGCTAGAGGTTTGGAGACAAGCCCTTGAGTCCAAAGGTTTCAGGTTGAGCAGGACGAAGACGGAATATCTCGAGTGCAAGTTTGGGCCCGAGCCGACGGACGCGGGAGTGGAAGTGAGGCTTGACTCCCAAGTCATCCCTCAGAGGGGTAGTTTCAAGTACCTTGGGTCAGTTATTCAGGGGACCGGGGAGATCGACGAGGATGTCACACACCGTATAGGGGTGGGGTGGATGAAGTGGAGGTTAGCAACGGGAGTCCTGTGTGACAAGAAAGTGCCACCGTTACTAAAAGGTAAGTTTTATAGAGCAGTGGTTAGACCGGCCATGTTGTATGGGACCGAGTGTTGGCCGGTTAAGAACTCACACATCCAGAAGATGCAAGTAGCAGAGATGAGGATGTTGAGGTGGATGTGTGGGCATACAAGGATGAATAAGATTAGGAATGAAGTTATTCGAGAGATGGTGGGTGGTGCGCCCATAAAGGATAAGATGCGGGAAGCAAGACTCAGATGGTTCGGGCACATTCAGAGGGAGGAGCACTGATTCACCGGTGAGAATTTGTGAGTGACTGGCGGTGTTGGGCACGAGGAGAGGTAGAGGGAGACCTAAGAAGTATTGGAGAGAGGTGATCAGGCAGGACATGACGCGACTTAGGATTACTGAGGACATGGCCCTTGACAGAGGATTGTGGAGGTCGAGCATTAAAGTTTTAAGTTAGGGGGAAGTTGGGAATATTTCTACAGCGCGCTAGAGTGAGACTAGACAGTTAGCAGTTAAGCTTAGGATGCTACGGATCAGCCTGATGCAGGGCTTTATATTCTAGATATTAGTATACTGTCCTCTTTCTCGTATTTCTTATATTCCTTATATTATTGTTATTTTATTATTTATGTTATTTTATGTTATGTTGTGTATTTTATGTTATTTATTATGAGTCTATTGCTAGTACTAATATATCGCCACTTGTTTCTGTCACCTGTTTCCTTCTTGAGCCGAGGGTCACCTGGAAACAGCCTCTCTGCCCCTCGGGGTAGGGGTAAGGTCTGCGTACATATTACCCTCCCCAGACCCCACTTGTGGGATTACACTGGGTTGTTGTTGTTGTTGTCGTCGTCTTGCCATGCTACAAACTATTGCGAATTTATTTCCAAAAGTTTGCTTTTCCTGTGCTAAAAGATGTCTTCTTTGAAAATTTGGAGTCACTTGGATAAAAGAAATTCCCTAACGATTTGAAATTTTTAAGAATGCTTTATTTGGTAAAAGATTTTCACTAAATATTTTTTGTGTGAAGTGCCCACATTCACATTTTGAACTGCAAAAGCTTCTTGCTCATTAAAAAAACTCACGGAACTTCAGAAGAAATAAAACTATATGAATTCACTTTTCTTTCACGAACTTGTTTTTTCCTTTTTTTTTTTTTTTTTCAAAACACTTCTTCCATAAATTTTCCAAATGGCTTGTCATGTCTACAGTAAAAAAGAATCTAAGATATCAACGCCCTGTATTAAATTATCCGGTGCTCCTATATCAATATCATACAAAATTTGCAGTCCTTATGCATCGCTTTCTCTGATAGATCAGGAATCCTCATCTGTACATAATTGCATGTGCAATAAGAACCTTGCACAGTCCTTCATTACTAATTGGGATGACTTTGATTAAGCTCCTGATTGCATTATCTGAACATGAATATGAAGATTTGCAGCCCTTGACCTTCCTTATAACAGTGTCCTGCTCCTTAGCCCCAAGCCTGGAAAAACAAAATTAAGGTAAGAAACCAGAGAAGCTTTCCATGAACGGTTTACACTTCTGGCTTGTATGTTGACATGTTCTGGGAAGTTGGACCTATGTGATATTCTTGTCGAGATGCTTATTGCTATTGATAATACTTTCACGTGAATACACTCTTATCCTTATTTAACATTTCATTCGTATTAATATTAGCAAGGCAGTCTATCTATCTTCTTTTTAACTCATCTCTATCCCGCAGGTAATTGACATGCTGCTGTTCAAGGGCATGGAAGAGTTGAAGAACATCGTGGATCATTCAAAGCAGAGGCATCATATTATTGGCCAATACGTCGTTGGTAACCAAGGTCTTGTGCAGGACCTTGCACCCAACGATCAGGGTCTCTCTAGTTTCCTGAAAAATTTCTACAGCAGCAACTACTCCTAGGTCACCTTTCTATGTACCTTATGGGGATTTTCTGGTGGGTAAGATCCACAATAATGATGAACATGTATTTGCATCCAACACTTGGATGCACATTTGTCTGTTTTCCCCCCTTTTTAATTGGAGATGGATGGCATGAGTCAAGAACCATCAATTGACAATTTTGTTTTGATTGGTAAAGGTACTTTCTACTAATATACAGCAAAGTGCTGCAAGTCTTTACTGGGGATGGCCACACTATATAATTTGTAATGAGCGCAAAAATTAATCATGGCTTCAGTGTCACCAATTGACAAATAAATGCTTATCTGCAGTGGGTGTTCACACCAAACCAGTTTAGCTTACCATGGTTAAGTAGTTTAAGGTAGTGAAAACATGCCTTGATTAACCATGATCAAGTCACAGACTTTTATGTGCGAATAAATACTATGCTTCTATATTGGTTTGGTGTATACATAGTGGGGGTAAGTTTTTACCAATTTTAGATTCCTTTTGTTGGATTCTGTCGCTTTTGCTCTCCGTGTCATGTTGCATGCTATGTTGAAGGTATCTGCCTTACTCATAATCCATCACTTAAGGGATTTTTCATTAATACACCAGAAGGTATAAAGTCTAACCGTCGCACTGAAGTGGGTGTGAAAACCATGTGCCATCAGGGTTCAAATTTTGGTAAAGATAAAAATCGATTAGGTGATTTCTTTCTTTTTTACTTTAAGCCTTGGAATTAGTGGGAGGTAGCAGACAGTGGAATAGTGTTATCGGACGGAAAAAAAAAGAAGAAGAAGAAGAAGAAGAAGAAGAGGAGCTGTTTCATTACTGTAACTAGGATGTACAACTGAAATCGACAAATTGTATTAACTCCATAATCCGGGTTAAACCGAGAAAAAATAATCTGATTATGGTTTGGTATAATTAGGTTTGGTGTTGGAAAAAAAAAATCCGACCATATTTGGTTTGGTTTGGTTTTAACTAAAAAAAGTCAAACTGAAACCAAACCAATCCGATATTATATGTATAAAAGTTTTAAATATATTTAATACATAAAAATATTTATGATAATGTAGTTTATAAATATTTCTTAAGTTTTTTTATAGTTTTATCTTTAAACGTATTATTTCAAGCTTGGATTTACAATTTTTGGATGCTTCAAAAAGTTTTATAGTCCATAAATGTTAGTAACTCAAATAAATCCTAAACCAAAATCAAATCAATACTAATGCTAATAAAAGATATTCAAGTCAATTGTACTATGAATGAAAATAGTGTTGGATATCTATTTTTTTTTAGCTTATCCATCATTTAGATAAAATGCATAACTTATTTTTCTTTAGTGTTTAGTCATGTAAATAATAGTATTTATTAGTCGTACTTATTTTAGCAACTTATTAGTTAATTTTAAATTATGTTTATTTTCTTATGCGATTTTATTTTCTTTATTGTTGAAAATTTTAGTATAAAGCCATAACTCATCTCATATTTATGTTATTTTATTGAAAAACACCTTATATAGTTTTGACTTACTAGGATTAAAGAAATATTTAGAACACAAATTTTATGTTTTGCGCTATGAAGACTTTATGGGAAAAAACCCGAAAACCCTAAAAATCCGAGACTAAAAAATCCAAATTTTATTGGTTTGGTTTGATCTTATATTTAATAATCCAATATAATTGTTTTGGTTTGGTAATTAGAAAATCCGAACCAACCCGAACTATGTATATCCTAACAGTAATACTCCCCAAGGCAAGCTTGTGCTGCTGCATAAGGTAGACTTCTACGATAAAAAGAGGTCTATGATGTTACAAGTTCAAATTCTTAAGTTAGACCTTGAATATGCTATGTACATTTAATTTCATACGTTAAGACAAAAGTAATTTCATCTTCAAAATTGAGCTTAAAAGTAGTTGTTTCGGTCCTTTTGTACCGTATTTCTCTTTTCATATTTTAAGTTTCGCAAAAAGAAATTAATGATGTTGAAGAACGGGAAAAGCAAAAATCATCCATATTTCTAGAGTTGGTTTTTATTGGAGTTTTTATCAATATTGTCCCTTATTTTTCAAGGTAGGTTTATTTTGGTCCCATTAATATAATTCTGAGCATATTTAGTCCCTTAAGTATGGTAAAGTAGAGCACCTTTAGTCTCACTGACATAATATGTTCAAAAACTAATGGTGTTAACCAACTCTGATTCATGAAGCAAATCTTCTGCTTTGAAGCAAAACGTTTCCTCTCCTTTTATTGGATAACGCAAAATATCACTTTAATTCCTCATTTTTAGATAACTAGTTTTAAGGTACGCGTTTTGTGCGTGTATCTCATATCATGAATAAAAATTATTTAAAAGTAAAAAAATATGAATAAGTTATAAAATAAAAAATTTAAAAATAATGAAAATTCCTAAATATGATGAATATTGATTCTCTGTTAGTTAATTATATAACGAAAGAAATATTGCCTCACAAAAATCATGCTTTATTGAAATTCCGGCACATGAGTTTGGAGTATTTGTTTATTAGCCCATATCGAATAAGCTAGTTCTCTTTTTAATAAGATATATGATTTTCTCTTTCATGTTAGAAAATTTTAGAAGTGACAGTAATTTTAATCCTTCTAGAAAAGATATTTTTCTATTTTATTTAACTTAGGATTTTAGGAATTGAATAAAATGTGATTCTTTCTTGAAAAAGTATTTTTCTCATATATTTATGACTGGAAATTTTAGGAATTAGTTTTTACTTTTTCTTTATTTACATTAGATATTTTAGGAATATTCAATTTTCTTTTTCAACGTGTAGATAAATTATTTTACTTTACATTTCATATTGGACTATTTGAAATCCGTATATTTAGAGCCCGTTTGGACATGAGAACCACCCCCCCCTCCCCCTTTTTTTTTTTTTTTTTTTTTTTACCTTTTTTTGATTTTTTTAATTTTTTTCGATTTTAGTGTTTGGTCATAAAAATTCTTATTTTCACTTGAAGATGAATTTGGATTTTTTTTGAAAATTCGAAAAACTCTAAAAAAATCTGTTTTTTAAAATTATCACTCAAGATCACGATCACAAAAATTCAAAGACAACCCAAATATATTCATGTCTGAATACAATTCTAATTTTCAAATACCATTTTCGCTTTAAAAATATTTCACTTTTTTGGGAATTCAATTCTTATGTCCAAATACCCACTTAGTTTCTATTTAAATTAGAAAAAATTAAACATTTTGGGGATAATTTGAGATAATTAAATTACTTATAGGAATTATATTCTCAAGCTATATAATATTGTAGTGGTGTGAGATGCAAGTACATATGAATCTGAAGGCCAGCATTTGGTTGGCAAAAAGGTTAAGGAAACTGGTCAAAGATTTTTTTTTCCTTCAAATTTTTCAATAAACATCAGTTTTTTCTTTTTACGCATTGTGATTTTAGGAAAAGGATGGAAAGAAGTCATAAATATTAGAAAATAATTAAATTTTTCTTTCTAAATATTATATAAATAATTAAATATTTCTTCCTAAGTATTTGAAGAATAACTAAATGACTATTTTGTCTAGTGCGAAGTTAATTTTAAGTGTAAAAAGGATGAATAATATTTCGCTAAGTGACTTCTTCATTTTAGTATAGAATAGATAGATATAGATTAAAATTTCCCGCTTATTACATCTTCTTCACAATTTTGATAAAAGAATTTTAAACCTAAAGTAATATTAAATTACTGAGATATTGTTTGATATAAATATTTTAATCATAGAAGGACTTGCCTGCTTAATGCTTATTACACGTTTTTCACAAAACCATATGAATTTGTTTTTCCTACCCCAAAGCCAAGAACACATAATATTTGTACTTATTCTTATTATCCGTTTGAGTTAAGAACTAAGCCAAGATAATAATTTAATATAATAAAATCACATAAGTTTAGGTGTTGTTAACAAAGATAATATTGTGTGTTCTTTAAAAAGGAAGTATAATTTTCTTTTCTTACGGCAATATTAGTAAAGGAATCCTAAAGGATATATATTTCTTTCTGAAATAATCTCTTTCCTCTAATTCTTTTAGAAGTAATATGATTCCTTACTTATAAAAAATATTATGGAAAGATTTAAATTTCTAAATATTAGGAGTTCTTACATAATTTAAATAAAAGATAAATGAGATTTACTATTTTCTGGCCGTGCAATATAATAGAAATAAATTTTATATATATTTTATCTAAGAGAAATAATTTGGTACATGTTTTTTTTTTCACGATTCACATCCTCGTCCTCCCTTTCTTTTAGCCAAACGTATATTAAAAAAAAAAAAACTCCTAAGTAAAAGGATTGATAGTAATGGATTACAGTCAAACCTCTCTATAACAGCCTCATTTATTTGAAAATTTTTTGGCTGCTATAGTGAAGTGCTGTTATAGAAGACATATATTATAACATAATATAATATTCGGTTTCAAGAATAACTCGGCTTTTATAGAGAATAGCTACTGTATAACCTAAAATATATATGAATACTTAACGAAAATTTTGCCTAATGAATGAGATTTACTATTTTCTGGCCGTGCAATATAATAGAAATATATTTTATATATATATATTATCTAAGAGAAATAATTTGGCACATGTTTTTTTTTCCCGATTCACATCCTCGTCCTCCCTTTCTTTTAGCCAAACGTATATTAAAAGAAGAACTCCTAAGTAAAAGGATTGAACATAATGGATTATAGTCAAACCTCTCTATAACAACCTCATTTATTTGGAAATTTTTTGGCTGCTATAGTGAAGTGTTGTTATAAAAGACATATATTATAACATAATATAATATTCGGTTCCGAGAATAACTCGGCTTTTATAGTGAATAACTATTGTATAACCTAAAATATATATGAATACTTAACGAAAATTTTGCCTAAAATATTTATAGAAAATTTAATTGGCTAATGTTTAAAAAAAAGACTCCTATTGCTAAAAGGATTCCAAAGTGCTCATACTTTTCTTAATATAACTTTAGGAATTGAAAGTGTTTCATCAAAGGTAATGCAGACGAAGCTTACAAAATATTGTGTTTTTCCGGAGCTATTTTTTTTTTTTTTTACATATATGTTATATTACATAGCTCAATTAAGGAAGGATTTAGTACACAATCTTTAATTGATTTTGAAGTCTTAAATATTAGGGAATGAATTAAAATTATTCCTAAATATTAGAAAAATAATTAAATTACTATTTTGTCCAGTGTAAAATTAATTTTTTAAGGGTAAAAAAGGTGAACGACATTTCGCTAAGGGCCTTCGTGCTTTTAATATAGTATAGATATCTTCTAAAGTTTTGACTAGGGGTGTTCAAAACCGATCCGAAACCGAAAATAGAACCGAACCGAACCGAAGCTTAATGACTTACTGGTGACGGCTTAACGGACGGGGAACGAATTGAATTTTTTTTTATTAATGGCTTATCGGTTTGGGTGCGGATTATTCAATTTTCTTAACGGATAATCCGTTAACCCATTAAGAATATATATATATATATATATATATATATATATATATATATATATATA
>MU719912.1:5259-24698 GCA_026770625.1 Nicotiana glauca
TTTTTTTTAAGTTCAAGATGACTACAAAATATTAATGACACTATTTTTTATAATTTTCGAAATTATATAAGGATTAAAAATAAGGTGATATTTTTGTATTTTTCAAGTTTATGAAAATACATAAACTAAAATTTATATATCATTTTTGTAATTTTCATTTTTTTTTTATGAAAATAAAGTAAAATGGTCCAAATTAGCTAAAGTAGCTATATTAGGCCTAAATTAAATATTTTGCTAAAAATGTGAAAATTCTCGGGGAGGGTCAAAAATCACGTATTTACATCCTTCAGTCTCACCAGTCAAATAAAGTCAACAGGGTAAACAAGGGAGCTTCTTTCAGGAACCTTCAACTCTATCCATGGCAAAGCACTTGAGTGAAGATCTGGTGATTAGTCATGAAGAGTCTGAGATCACCATGACAAGTTGTGACTATTTAGATATCACTCCGTCATCTATTGAAATTTCCATGGAACTACAAGAAAAGGAAGGAATAGAGAATACATTTTCTATTCGTTTGAAGGGGTCATTATAGAGGAATGTGTATGAGGGTCTGAGCCTTAGGGGGAAGAGACAGAAGAAGAGGGAGCAATTGTGCCATTTGAACAGCCGGCACAAGATGATGCTATTGGGGTCCCAAATTAAGAACCTGATCCCTCCATGGAGAATCCAGTTCAGGAGTCATCTCCCCAGGTTAGTATTGATCCTGCTCTGTCTCCCCACTTCGATTCTAAGCCTTTGAATATGGTGGTGCCCGAGACGAATCTTGGTAGTGATGCAAATCATTTGGTTTATGCTTGTTTTATCAGGACTAGGACTAAGCCAGTAGTAACTTCAGATCCATCTCCTAAGCGACCTACTACACGGTTGCAGCTAAAAGAGGCTCTAGAGTTTACCCTCAAGAAGAGTAAAAGGATTCGTAGAAGGAGAAGGTTGGTCAAAGATAAAAAAGTTGTACAAGCAGAGGATGTTCCTGTAGTGGATGTAGATAAGCAAAACCAAAGAGGAACCTAGTTCCCTCACCCACAAGTCTTCAAGGAAGAAACACACACTCTCTCTCTCAATCCGAAAGGCACACCTCTAAGGGTGCTGTTGCTGGTTCCAGTGAAAAGTTGGTAAAAATTCTGGTGACAAGACAGTGAAGGAGTGTGGTGACAAGTATGATGAGGAAAAAGTGGAAAAAGTTGGTGAACGTAGATAGAACAATTTAGTGGAGAAGGAAAAGTCTATTGGTAAGTCAGTGAAAAGAAAGAGGGATATGATGATGAGGAACCTGGTTCCGTCAAGAAAGGAAAAGTGAGTGGAACTCTGAGGTCTGAGAAAAGGAAGTTGGGGAATCAAAAAGTGCTGTGGGGCCGCACATTTGCCTCTGACATTCTAGAGAGTGATGGGATGAGACAATTAGTGGATATTTGTAATTCTCAACAGTGGACCAATTTGTTTATAAATGAGGCTCCTATAGTGTATGCGGACGAGGTGTGGAGTTTCTACACCAGCCTCTTCATAGTAGATGGTGATCAAATCAGTGTGTTGGTAAATAGGGTGGACATATTGATGGACTATGCTATTGGGGTCAATTTTGGGTGTTCCTACCGAAAGAGTGTCATCTGTTCAGGGTGCCTGCACACCAAACTTCAGAAATGCCATTGTCAGGGACAAAGCAATACAACATGGGGAATAGGTGCATTAGAAGGCACTCATTCCAGTTTATTAGCTGCTATTTGAGATGGTTAACAAGGTATTGCTTCCCCGTGCTGAAAGAAGATCTGTTTCATCCAAAGCTGACCTATTCCTTATGAAAAACTTGGATAATTTCTCCTCCATCAATTTGCTTGTCATAATGATTGAGCATATATAGAAGGTAGAGAACCTTAAAGATGGGAATCCTAGACTGCCTTATGGGTTCCTTCTCACAAAGGTCTTTGAGTTTTTCAAAGTACCTCTGGGACAGGCCAAAGTGGGCGCCAAAAAGCAATCATTTTCAAAAACTACTCTGGAGGAGTGTGAGTGTATTGACAAAGTTGGAGGTATTGGAAGCACTTCCACAATCTCTTAAATGATAAATGCTCCGAATAGTGCCACAGAGGAGATCCGGAAGTTGAAGGCTAGGAACGCGATTCTTGAGAGTCAGCTCAGTAAGTTGTAAGAGGTACCTGGTTCTAGTGGTTCTTACAGCGTAGAGGTTGCACGCCTAACAAAGGAGAATGTTGAACTAATGAAACAGGTGGAGGACCTGAAATAAATACTAATCAATGAGCAAATGTCCGCGAATGCTCGCATGGATCTTGTCCTCCGAACTCTTGCTTCCTCTTCCAAGCCCCTTCCTCCAGTGTCCCTTAAAAAAAACCCCTTAGTGTCCAGTTTCCAGTGTCTATCTTCTTAAGTTATTTTTTGGTGATGTTTTCTTATTTCTGGTAATTGTTTTTTTGTTTGTTCTAGACTGTGGAGGAAAATAATGATTCTGCTCCCGCCAGTAAAAGTCCAATTCTGGTTAATGAAACCAATTTCCTTTTTTCTATCTATGTTGCTGCTCTTTTGTTTCTGTCTTCTATCATGTTGTGAGCACATAAGTGGCATGAGTGAGCTATTCTAGACTTCTTTATGCTACTAACCTGTTATGTGATTTTTATGATGCCAAAAGGGGTTTTTTTTTTAATTGAATAATAAAAGAGTATGCTTATGAATGAGAGTGCATATGAGAGCATGAATGAATAATAATCTGAAAACAAAATACAGATTCAGGGGAAACTCATTCAGGGGGAACTCACATAAGCCAGGTACTGACAAAGGGGGGAATGCAGAGTTTCAGGGAGAACTTATGGTCCTTCTAGTTCACAATATCATCTGCTTTGTGGCTCTTTCTAGGATTTTCAATTATAAGTTTGTCATCATCGAAAAGGGAGAAATTGATAGGTTACAAGTACTTTGGTTATAAGTACTTTACTTTATATTTTGATGATCTAACAAACTTACTATCCATAACCAGACAAGGAACCTGTTACGCATTTACAAGAGCTTAAGATCACAAGGTTATACGTTGGGACTCGGCGTGGAATATGATTTAACACTTCAAAAGTGGAAGGAACAACTGAGGGACCAGGTCACTACCAATTCCCGAGGAGACTGCACGAAGTCAACTTTCTAGTTGGACAGTTGCTGCCTGCACACGCTACAGTGCAGGAACAATGCTATAGTCAACTTTCCAGGGAAGACTTTTTACCTACCTTGATTGCATCATTGTAAGTGATGTCACACATGTATATATGCATTCAAGGGAGGCAAAATAAAAACACTTGAACACTTGGAGATTTCACAAAAGCTCGCTCACATGACCATTCAGTTAGCAAGTTTCAAGTGCCTCGAGAACAAAGAACAAAGCAACTACAAACCAGTTCCCACATCGAGTTATTGTGTGTCCTTAGTTGAGTTGTCACTTTGTACTAGTTCCTCAAATTGTAATTCCTATCTAGCTTATTTAGAAGCACTTCATAGGTAAATCTTTGTAAACCTTTAACCTGCGTGTTTAAGTTTTGGCTAGAGTTACTGCAAAGTGGATTATAATATGTGTATTACAAGTTAGTGAGGGATTAAGAGTTTAATTCCTAGTTCGCATATATTGTAATATGAAAGTTGCTCAGCAGTGAAGTTAAAATCGTATAAGGGTAGGTCGTGGTTTTTAATCTCGTTGAGCTGGGAATTTCCATGTAAAATTACTCGTGTCATTTAACTTCAGTTCTATGTGTTTGTACTGTCGAACCTAATAGAGAACCTGGTTCTCTATAGAGTTTGGTGGACCTTTATATTCTATCACTTGCCTTCCCATTTGCAGTCCTCCCAGACCGTCGGGAGTGTATCTTCAGTGATGGAACAAATATCCATACCTCCTAACTGTGATTTCCTTGTTTGGAGGCTTTTTTGACTTTGAAGTCGTTGTCTATAGAGCAGCTCCCGGGGATAAAATACTTAAGAGGAGGTTCTGGGACTGCTATTGGAAGGGTCGTTTCGACAACAGTGGTCGTGGGAAAAGTTGAAGAGATGGTTTGTTGAGGCATAAATTTTGAAGTTTTTGCCATCATTATTTGGGAAATGAAAGTTTGAAGACAGTGTATGGATGTTTGAAGATAGGAATGAA
This sequence comes from Nicotiana glauca, assembly GCA_026770625.1. Classification (NCBI taxonomy): domain Eukaryota; kingdom Viridiplantae; phylum Streptophyta; class Magnoliopsida; order Solanales; family Solanaceae; genus Nicotiana; species Nicotiana glauca. The sequence continues at coordinate 9,389 of MU719912.1, forward strand.
GATTTGAAGGTTTGACTTGAAGATTTAACGGCAAAATATAAAGATTTGAAAATTGAAGATGAAGAAAGAAGATGTAAAGAACAGTTCTTAAAGATTTGGGAGAATGATAAACGAGTAAAAATTTCGAGGGTAACTCAAGAAGATTCAAAATCGAAAAGTAAAAAAGTGAGGAAAAAAAACCGAAGCTTTCATAGGAGGGAAATACTTAATGCACGACGTTTCACATTTGAGGACGACCAACCATTGACTTACGTGTGTCTATAGGGATGGCAATGGGGCGGTGCAGGTACGGTGCGAGGTAGGTTTGAATGTTTGCGGGGAAGTACGAGTTTGAGAATTTACGGTTGCGAGACGGGGCATGGCGGGTTCAATTTTTTAAATAAAAAAATAAAGCGGGGCGGGGTGGGGCGCGGGTGGTTGTCGATGCCCCCCTTTTCACTATATACCCCATAAGTTATTATAAATTAATGCAGGCTGAATGAATTAAAAAAAAATAATATCAGAAATTAAAGATTCCAACCAATGAGAGCCTAATTCAGACCCCAGGTCTGAAATATGAAATAAACTAACTTCCAAAGATCATATTTCCAAAGACTTTCTCTTATTTGGGATGCGTCAAAGTTCCCAAGAGCCTCAAGGGGACTCCGAGCAATGCTTACACCCCAAATACATTGCAGAGTTAGATTATAGTGCAATGTGGAAGGGCCAGCCCTTAAATGTCCAAATTCAGAGGGAATTCAAGGTCCCAAGGCGAGGCTCATAGGAGGGGGGCAGAACTTAGAATCTAAGAGTAAGTGCAAGTGCATAGAGGGGAGTTAGGGAAGGCCATGGTAGGCTGGTGGTCATGCCCAACAGTTAGGAGTGCTGGCACACCCCTAACTAGCCTGTTAGCCAAATCTTAGGAGTTAGGATCCATTGAGCATCAGGTTCAGACTTGGGCAACAATTTTGATACAGCCAGGCCATGAGCCTTAACTCAAACACATATAAGGAAGTGGTGGTATGGGAAATTCACAACAAACAACTGATGCAGAGAGAAGAACATGCATAGTCAATACATAAATAACAAAGTAAACAAGAATGCTGAAACTATAAAGTACACACATAGTGGTAAAGCTAAAAAGTTAAAATAGAACATACCAGTTTCAGGGAAATAAACAAGTAAAACAGTAGTCTTGAAAAAACTAAGTTGTAGGCAAACAGTCCAAAGGATCTCAGAAGAGAGTAGAATGTTGCAAGAGTATTCAAATTGCAAGTGAATATTATGTGCTCGAGTAGTGAACTTAAATAAGTACTGAATTGTAAGTGTGTGAGTAATGTAAGTTGAAGGTATTGAACTGAAGGTTCAGGGTTTTTTTTAAGTGCAGAAGGGTAGTGCCCCTTTTATAGTGCAGAAAACAAGTAAGAAAAAGGTAGGAAAATAATTTGCAATCAATCATATAAAGTCTCCCTTTAGTCAAGGAATTTTGATTTCAAACAGGTAGTAGACAAATAAGGAAAGAAATTTGATTAAAATCTTTTCCAAAGTAACACAAAAGGGTAAATACATAGGAGTTTATTTAAGGAAAAGTCCAGTGGTACACGGTTTGGAAAAGATAAGGAAAGGGAATCAATCAAACAGTCAGTAAAATCAAAATCAGAGGCTTTGTTCGAATAAACCAAGTCAGGAAAAAGTAAAGAAGGTTAAATTAAAGGAAAATCAATAACAATTAGTTAGGCCTTATTAAAAGAATTTCGAAATCAATCCATTACTGGCAAAAACCCTCTTGCAAGAAGAAATTCTCATATATAAAGTACACAGATAAATAAGAAGGAGTTGTCATGCTAATTAGAAAAGACAGGTACAGAAAGGTTCAGAATCATAAGTAAAGAGTTTCAAATTCAGTTCATAGTACTTAGAATGAGTCTGACAGTCTGGGGTTCCAAAGTAGAACCCTAATCAAACTTGCCAAAGAAACCCCCAAATCCTAGGGTTTCAAATCGAATCAGATGTAGAGATGAGAAGGAAAGCCATTGAGACAGACTCAAAGGTCTGTTTCAGAGCCTCACAAGAAACAAAATAGATATGATAGCAGGTTTAAAACAACAAATAAAGAAAACTAATTTAAGATCATAAAAGAGCATGTTTTAGAAAAGTCGGAACTTATGCAAGTTCAGAAGAAAAGAGAGGTTGTGTAAACTTAAGCAATAGTAGATGAATCATGCTTAGCAAGAACATAAACAAAGTCCAACAAACAAAAATCAAAGAACTCAACAACAAACACATATTGTAAAAGAGTAAGGAAAGCATAACAAGGATTAGCATGTGAGCACGGAAGTAACATGTATAGTAGACAAAGAAGAAGCAGAAGAACAACATACGCATATTAAGAAAGAAAATATACGAGCATAATATATAGACAACACACATAAAGGAAAGAACAGAAAGAATCAGAAAGATGTTTTGAAAACCTTTTCAAAAACCCTAAATCGAAAACAAACTATTTTGAAGAGAAAATTTGGGGGAAAACACTTTAAAAGTCGAGTAAATCACAGATACGACATAGATCTAAGAAAACAACAGAGAAAAATCTCGAGTAGCTTAGGGTTTCGAAGAAACCCTAGAAATGAGAAAAGCTTGGAAGAAAGTTCGATCTTGAGTCAGATGAGTGAGAATCAAGCTCTTGAGGCTTGAACATGCCGGAGCAAAGGCCGGAGAGGCCATAGAACCATAGATTTAAGAAGATCTGAAAGAGAACCGTCGAGGTCAAGCTTCAAAACCTCAAACTCCTAAGGTCTAATGGCGGAGAGGGGTGAGTATATACCATCCATGGCTTGAGAAGCCATGGATTCCGGTAAGAGTACGGTGGAAAAAGGGTCGGAGACGATTAGGGTTCGAAGAACCTTCGAGAGAATTTGGGAGTGGAGAGTATTCAAGGGCGACGAGCTAAATAAAATGGGGGATTAGGGTATGGTTTGGGAAATTAAAATGGAAAGGGGTGATCCTGGCCGTTGATCAAAATGATCAACGGCCTGGATTAAAAGAAAATCCGGGCGGGTTAAATAAATAGGTTAAGGGGTTGGGTAAAAATGGAATTGGGTCAGTCCAAATGGGGTTGGGATTGATTCAATTCGAAGTCTAAAATTGAAATGTAAATAGGCTATAATTGAAATGAAATGGGGCTAAATGTTAAATAGCCAGTTTTTTTTATTTATAAGAAAATAGTAAACATGATTTTAAAAGTAAATTAAAAGTACTGAGTCATTTAATAATACATAAATATTAATTTAAAAATAATTAAACCAATTTTATAATTATGAAATTCTATTAATCTTAAAATAGACTAAAATTGCAATTATAGGAATTTTAGTCTTTTAAATACCAAATAAATTTGTAAAAATATACAAAAATTAGCTCAATTGTATTTTGGTATAAATATGGAAATAAAAATAAGTCATTCACCAAAATGATAATGTTGGAAATAATTATTGGTTTTTATACTGCTAAAATGGATAATAAATAGATTTTAAAAATCTTTAAAAATTAGTAAAAATACCAAAACCCTTGGGCATGCTTATATATGCGTATATATGTTATTTTGAAAGTATTTTGTATATAAATATACATAGGAGAAAAATTGGGTATCAACAGCTGCCCCTCTTTACCCGAGAAGGATGGAAGAGTTGTTAGGTAAAGATATGATGGCCATTTTCGACCGAACGGAATGGTTTGAAGAATTTTAACTGAGCTCTAGTTCCTGAGCTGCCTACATATCCCTGGTCTTACAGGAATCAGGCCGCTTGTAGTTCGTGATCCATCGGTGGAACATGCTGATGGAGATCTTTTAAAAAACGGACGGGATATTCAGGTTGGGGTGGTGGTTATGAGCTTAGTAGGGCTGCGGAAACTAGAGCGGGATCGCCCTTTCTAGGACGGCCGTTGCTCACCGTTTTACCTGTAAATAAACCATACGAACGCATATATTGTGCATAAATTTAAACGTGATGGAAGTTCCCGTTGGACCATGAATTCTGTCTTTGGACGATTAGGATAACGTCCTCGGACTATGATGTCCTGGGCCCTGAAACATATAATAGAGGATTCGCAGGCTATGAAATGATGTTCTCGGGCTATGAGAATGATGCCTCCGAACTATGATGCCTTTTAATAATGATATGCAAAAGATAAAATAGGGTCCTCAGGCCATGGCATGGCATTCTCGGGCTATGAAAATGATGCCCCCGAACAATGACGCCTTCAAACAATTTGGCGATCTTTCAGCCCATGAAATGCAGGAGGTGGCGATCTTTCAGCCGATGCAAGACGTAAATAAAAGGTGGCGGTATTTAAGCATCAAGTGGCGATATTTCTGCCGATGCAAGATGTAAATGAAGTGGCGCTATTTAGCCATGCAGAAAAATAAAGTGGCGATATTTCAGCCATGCAAGAAAATAAAGTGGCAATATTTCAGCCATGCAGGATGGAGGTAGATCTTAACCTCGGAAAGCAGGAAGGTAGCCTTATGCAATGCAAAAAAATACAGATGGAGGTAGAGCTTAACCTCGGAAGGCAAAAAAGTAGCCTTATGCAATGTAGAGAAATGCAGATGGAGATAGAGCTTATCTCGGAAGGTAGAAAGGTAACCTTATGCAATGCAGAAAAATGCAGATAGAGGTAGAGCTTAACCTCGGAAGGCAGCAAGGTAGCCTTATGCAATGCAAAAAAATGCAAATGGAAGTAGAGCTTAACCTCGGAAGGCAAAAAGGTAGCCTTATGCAATGCAAAAAAATACATATGGAGACAGAGCTTAGTCTCGAAAGGCAAAAAGGTAGCCTTATACAATGCAGAAAAGTAAAAGGCGAACAGTAGTAAAATCTCTTAGCTGATGGCTTATAGCTGATAGCAGATTGCGATATTGTGGCTGCTGGGGATGTCGTGTACGGATAGCAATTGTAAATAGGTGATGGTTTTGAGGGTCGTATTACCCAAAAGTATGAGTGTATAAATGCATTCGGTGACTTGCAACTTGGATGCCTGTATACAAAGAAAAATCGTGAGTTTTGTAGAGGGGAAATGTTAGTTCGTATCCCCGTGAACTTTGCCTGTCCTGCTTGGCTCTATTTTCAGTGATGTTGTGTATCATCGGGGTAGTGCTGCTAAACAAAGCAATTTTGATAACAGACACGCGTTACTAAAAATGTAACATAAATACATAATTGAAAAAATAGTTTTCTTTAGGTGAACCAGCGACTCTGACGCGGTTCAAGACATTGCAACCTCTCTTGCTCCGAAATTTTGAGGGTCCTCCTCAAATTCTTCCCCATCTTACCGGGTTGATACTTCTGACGGTTGCTTGCGATTATCGGCTGAAGTTACTTCGGAATTTTTAGGGTCCTCCTTAAAATTCTGCCCCAGCTTCCAATTGCGGGGGAAATGAAAATTTTATTAAATTGTGACCGAACCCATAAGACTGCCTACGTATCCCCTCTTAAATGGGAATTAGGTCAGATGTAGTTCAAATTATATAAGGAAATCATAAATGGTTACACATAGTATCGCTTGACTGCATCTAAATTGATTGGTTTTGGCCAAACTTCTCCGTCCATTTCTACAAGTATGAGGGCTCCTCCTGTTAGAACCCGGTGAACCATGTATGGGCCTTGCTAGTTAGGAGAGAACTTCCTTTTGGCTTCATCTTGATATGGAAAAATCTTCTTTAACACCAGCTGCCGTGGTGTGAACCGTCTTGGTCTGACTCTCTTGTTGAAGGCTATGGTCATTCTGTTCTAATAAAGCTGACCATGGCACATTGCATTCATTCTTCTACCATCTATGAGGGTTAACTATTCGTAATAACTCTTTACCCATTCTGTATCATCTTTCTGCTTCCTGTGTAATCCTTAGGGAAGGAATTTCTACTTTAACGGGAATGATCACCTTTGTACCATAAACCAACATATAGGGAGTTGCACCAGTTCATGTGCGGACTGTGGTGCGATACCCTAATAAAGCAAATGATAACTTCTCATGCCACTTATTATGCTTTTCTATCATCTTCCTCAGTATCTTCTTGATGTTCTTGTTAACGGCTTCTACTGCTCCGTTCATCTGAGGCCTGTAGGCTGTGGAATTCTTGTGTTTGATCTTGAAGGTTTCACACATAGCTTTCATCAAATCACTGTTGAGGTTGGAGCCGTTGTCAGTAATGATTGATTCTGGAATCCCTAATCGACAAATGATACAGTCACGGACAAAGTCTACCACGACTTTCTTTGTCACTGCTCTGTAAGATGCTGCTTTAACCCATTTGGTGAAATAGTCAATTGCTACTAGGATAAACCTGTGCCCGTTTGATGAGGCAGGTTCGATTGGTCCAATAACATCCATTCCCCATGCGGTGAATGGCCAGACCGAGCTTGTTGCATTGAGCTCGTTTGGAGGCACCTTTATCATGTCTTCATGTATCTGATAGTGGTGGCACTTTCGAACATACTGGATGCAGTCCGTCTCCATAGTCATCCAAAATAACAAGCTTGGAGTATCTTTTTGGCTAAGACAAAACCATTCATATGTGGATCACAAGTCTCGGCATGAATTTCCTCTAGCAGTTTAGATACTTCTTTCGCATCAACACACCTTAGCAAACCCAAATCTGGAGTCCTCTATACAGGATTCCTCCGCTATGAAAGAAATTGTTGGATAACCTTTGAAGTGTATGCTTTTGAGTAGCGTTTGCAAGTTTTGAATATTCTCCTTTGGCTAAATATTCCTTGTTGTCGTGAAACCAAGGATTTCCATCTGCTTCTCCCTCAACATGAGCACAATAAGCCGGCTAATCATGAATCTTTACTGGAATAGGGTCTATGAAGTTCTTATCTGGATGTTGTACATAGAGGCCAGGGTAGCCAATGCATCGGCAAACTCATTCTGGACTCTGGGAACATGCTGGAATTCTGTCTTTGTGAACCTCTTCCTAAACTCCTATACATGATGCAGGTATGGGAGTATCTTAGAGTTCTTGGTTGCCCATTCTTCTCGGACCTGATGTATAAGTAAGTCTGAATCTCTAATCACTAGCAACTCTTGGATGTTCATGTCAATGGCCATCTTGAGCCCTAAGATACAGGCTTCGTACTCGGCCATATTATTGATCTAAGGGAACCTGAGCTTGGCGGATACCGGATAATGCTGGCCGGTTTCTTATACTAGGACTGCCCTTATGCCAACTCTTTTGAAATTTGCGGCTCTATCAAAAAACATCCTCCAACCATCATAGGATTCTTCAATGTCTTCTCCTATGAATGATACCTCCTCATCAGGAAAATACGTCTTTAAGGGCTCGTATTCTCCGTCCACAGGGTTTTTCGCAAGGTGATCTACTAATGCCTATCCTTTGATTACTTTCTGACTTACATAGACAATGTCGAATTCACTCAGCCAGATTTGCTTCTTGGCTAGCTTGCCAGCGGGCATGGGCTTCTGGAAGGTGTAGTTCAATAGGTCCATTCTTGATATGAGATACTTGGTGTAAGCACAAAAATACTAGGCACAACAGGTGCGTTCCAACAGAGAATACCAAGCCTCATACGGGGTGAACTTCTTGCTGAGATAATAGATGGCCTGCTCTTTTCTCCCCGTTTCATCATGCTGCCCCTAAACACAACTAACACTCCATCTAGTATCGCAAGGTAGAGTAACAGGGGTCTGCCTGGCTCGGGCGGGACCAAAACTGGCGGTATTGACAGGTACTCCTTGATTCCGTCGAAGGCTTTTTAGCAGTCGTTAGTCCATTTGGTAGTGGCATCCTTCTTCAGCATCTTAAAGATTGGCTCACGGATGACAGTAGATTGTGCTATGAACAGGCTAATATTGTTAAGTCTTCCCAAGAAACTCATTACTTCTTTCTTGTTCTTTGGCGGTGGCAATTCTTGAATGGATTTGACCTTTGACAGATCGAGTTCTATTCTTTGGTGACTCACAATAAACCCAAGTAGTTTTCCGGTAGGAACCCCGAATGCACATTGTACTTTCTTAGTCTGTTGAAGAATTTCCTCAATCTTTCATATGGTCAGTGGCTTTCTCGGACTTGATGATGACGCCATCTACATATACCTCGATCTCTTTGTGTATCATATCATGGAAAATGGTAGTCATGGCCCTCATGTAGGTGGCCCCAGCATTCTTTAACCCAAATGACATCATCTTGTAACAATACATCCCCCACGTTGTAATGAAGGCTGTTTTCTCAGCAACCTCTTCATCCATCCATATCTGATGGTACCCAGCAAAAAAATCGACGAATGACTACAGCTCATGCTTGGTGTAGTTGTCAATCAAGATGTGTATATTTGGCAAGGGGAAGTCATCTTTGGGACTGGCCTAATTGAGGTCCCGGTAGTCGACACATACTCTAACCTTCCCGTCCTTCTTCGGTACTAGCACAATGTTGGCTAACCACATCGGATACTCTACTACCCTGAGAACCTTAGCTTTGACCTGCTTAGTGACTTCTTCCTTGATTTTCAAACTCATATCTGGCTTGAAATTTCTGATCTTCTACTTCACTGGCGGACAGGACGGGTCAGTCGATAATTTGTGAGCCACAATAGATGTGCTTAGACCAGTCATGTCGTCGTATGACCAGGCAAATATGTCTTCATACTCTCTTAGGAACTTTGTATATTCTTTCTTTTCTAACGGTGACAAATGGACGCTGATTTGTGTTTCTTTGATATTTTCTACATCTCCTAGGTTGACAATCTCAGTCTCGTCCAAGTTGGACTTAGGCCTATTTTTGAAATTCTCAACTTCCTTAACAATCTCTTCTGGTATATCATCTTCCTCTGAATCTATGTCTATTTGTTGCATTGTCTCGTTGCATGTCACAGTCATTGATTCATCAAGATAAGTAATGGTAATGCTGTTTGAGTAAAGTAATGAAAATAATAAGCGTAAGATTTATAAGAAACTGAAATACTTTAATAAATTCCATAAATGTTTTAAACATCAGAACTCTTTTTTGCGAAAAATAAAAATGCAAAAGGAAAATAAACTAGTAAAATAAAATAGTGCGTCGTGCTTTGTTCAGTCTTGCTACCCTGAGGCACGCCGGGCTTTGGTGGTTCTGACGATCCAGTTATCGAGGCATGCTCCTTTGTTTACATCCTGTATGGAAGAGCCTTCCTATCCCTCCTCCTAAAAAATACACAACAATCTATGTCATCATCTCCTAGGAATCAGTTCTTCATTGCTGCTAGTGCTTCCTCTTCTTCTGACTCGTAGATAATCTCGGTTGGCTGGAAGGTCTGCTCCAAACGGGGTATCGGTTGCTCCAATGGATAGTAAGGACCACACCGGGTTGGCGACCATTCCTTGAATTCTTTCCACGTATACTCATACCCCAATCCGAAGGTGGTGCCATGCTTCTTGAGCTTGATAGCCTTAGTGATTCCTTGGAGATTCTTGCCAATTCCCTTGCTAGGTTCATACCCGCTCCAATTTAATATGCTTTCAATTTTGTGTTCCCACCATTTGTATCTATCGACGGCGTTGACCCGCTCGATGTGGTGATAAGTTTCCCCACCTATTATTCTTCTTCCTCCAATTTTTGGAATGGTCTGGTGACTATATATGGGATTACTACCATCACCATGAATGATCACCTCCTGGTGATTCCACTCAAATTTCACTGCCTGATGTAGTGTTGATGCCACATCCCCAGCGGTATGAATCCATGGTCGTCCCAACATAGATTGTAAGATGGTGACATGTCTATCACGTGAAAATCAATATCAAACCAAGTAGGACCCATTTGCAAACGTAAGCTAATTTCCCCAATAGTGGACCTTTGAGAGCCGTTGAAAGCCTTAACGTTGATGGCCCCATCCTTGATTTTATGTAGCCCTTTTCCTAATGTCCTGAGTGTTACCAACGGCCAAATATTGAGACTGGACGCTCCATCAACCAGGATCCTGGTAATAAAATAATCTTCGCACTGCACAGTGATGTGCAATGCCTTGTTGTGACTCAATCTTTCCGGTGGCAGCTCATCCTCGTGGAAGGTGATTTTCTGACTCTCCAACACTTGACCTACCATGTTTTCCATTTCTCCACCAGTGATGTTTCTTGGTACGTTTGCCTCACTCAGCACCTTCAACAAGGCATTTTTGTGTGCATCGGAACTATGTAGCAAAGACAGGATAGAGATCTGGGCCGGTGTTTTGTTCAACTGGTCAATGACTAAGTATTCCTTTGCTTGTATCTTTCTCCAGAAATCATTGGGCCTGGTTTCAATGATTGCTTGTCGACCAGGGGTCTGCTTACTCGACTCAGCCAAGTGTTCCGAGGTATAAACCCTGCTGGTTCTTGTTATACCCTGTGCCGCAATTGCTTTCCCAAACTTAGCTTTCCCCTTCCTTTTTGCCTCGGCTGTGTAGTCCTATGGTATGGCTTTTTTGTGGAATGGTGTTAGGCTGTCATTGCCACTGGGATGGGCAACCTCGCTTTGGAAGGTAATACAATAACTTCAAATGGTTTAGGCGCCTTTGTGGTCCCAAACTCGACCTCAATTGGTGTTGGCGTCTTTGTAGAGACTGGCATTTCAAACTCAAGTGGTATGGACATGTTCACCTCAGCATCTTCAAAAGGCTTAATTTGGACTACAATCGGATTAAGAGTGACTATTTGTTTCTTTGGATCGTCACCTTCCGTGATCAAATCGATTGATCCTTTGGGATCCCAGTCGTCCTCTATTTCAATCATATGAACACCTCCACCCTTGTGGTCTGGTATAGGGTTGTTGCGGACATTCGGAGTAGGCTCCTTTGCCACGATGACTCTATTGTCAATCAAAGCCTAGATCTTGTCCTTCAAAGAGCGATATTCATCAAGGGTATGCCCCTACATTCCAGAATGGTATGCACAGGTTTTATTTGGGTTGACCTATTAGGAAGGTTTTTCAGGGGTTATAGTAGGGATATGGATGACATAACTAGCAGCTTTGAGTCGTTTATCCAGCTGGTCGATTGGTTCAGCAATGGCGGTATACTATTTAGGAGGTCTGCGGTTGAAATTTGGTCGAGGTCTTGGAAAGTTTTGGCGAGCGGGAGGTGATTGATAGTGGGATGGTTGAGTGTTGCAAGATTGGTAGACATGTGCGGGTTGGGAACATCTGGGTAAAACAGGTTGGTATGTACGAGGTGGAGGCGATTGATAGGTAGGTGGTAGAGCTTGGTAGGAAGGTGCGGCTGTTTGGAAATTTGGAGTAGGTTGATATGTAAGTGGAGATATCAGGTAGGTTTGGTATTTGACAGGTGATTTGGTTCTCTGTGCGACCATTACGGCACTTACGTTCCTCTTCTTGTATGTACCACCGGATTGCAGAACCTTGTTGGTGGCTTGCAAAGCTTCAAAGTTAGTAACCATACCACTCTTGATACCTTCCTCAATCCTTTCTCCTAGCTTGATGATGTTAAAAAGTTTATGGTTCTCGATCAGCATCAGTCTTTCATAGTACTGCAGATCCTGAGCCCGGACGAATTTTTTTTTCATTTGTTCTTCCCCTAAAGCGGGTCAAACCTTAGCAGCCTCTGATCTCGAATGAGTGGCATACTCGCGGAACATTTTTGTGGGTTTCTTCTTTAAATTCTAAATGTAAAACACATCCGATGCATTTTCCATGTTGAACCTGAATCTATCCATTAAGTCGGACGCCATACTAATTCAGTTTGACCACTTCTTTGGGTCTTGGCTAATGTACCAAGACAGAGCATCTCCTTTCAGGCTCCTCATGAAAAGCTTCATGCGGATTTTCTCATCTTTTCCTACTTCGACAAGCTTGTCACAGTATGTCCTCAAGTGAACCCTGGGATCTCCTGTACCATCAAACATTTCGAACTTGGGAGGTTTGTACCCCTACGGCAGTTTGACATCGGGCTGTATGCATAAATCTTCATAGTTTAGCCCCTCAATTCCTTTACTACCTTCAACACCTTGGATCCTGGTGGTCATCTTCTTAAGTTCTTCAGCCAAACTTTTGATGAGCGAGTCTTTGTTATCAGACTCGGGTGTGCTTGAGATAGATTGAGTAAGATGCGGCACAACTTCCAGATAGATAAGGGTGTTGTGTTGGTTGTGGCAATGGTCATTTTTAGAGTTCAATGGTTCCGGGATGAGCAACGGAGTGTTGTTGGGAGTGTGGCAAGTATTGCAATGGTGGTGAGGAGTGGGTTGCTTTGGGACATTTTGTGGAGGTACGGGATTCTGAGTAACTTCTGGGGCGGCAAGGGAAAATGACAAACTTGTCAAATTCCAAACTTGATCAAGCTCTTCTTGGAACTTCTATAATTTTTGTTCTATCTGAGAGGCATTTTCCTTTGGGACCCTGGCACTACGAGTGATCTCTACCTGTTCAGCTGAGTTGCTTGATTCTTCCATTCTTCTTTTGCCTTTGTGCCCAACAGGAATAGGATGAGGAGTAGATGGAGGGCCCCTGGATCTTGTAAAATATGCTAATGTTGCCAGAGTTCACGAACTATCCTTTGGGGAGGGGAATAAAACAAAAGTAAAAATAAAAAGGTAATAAGTTAGTAAGGATTATAAGAAAAGATGTTGCAATATTTAAACACGTAGTGCAGGAAATATAAAGCGTGTCCTAATTTTAGGGACCTCGTTGTGCCCGAGGTAGGCTTAGCAGCAAGTAAATTTGGAGAACTTAGAATGCTAGATGCCCCATTTTATTGATAAGAAAATAAGACGAAACCCAAAACGACACTAAATAACATGGAATAAAATGTCACTAGTGGCCACAAGCCTTATTACATTTTCAAAGGAAAAGAAAACTCCTATTTATTTGGTCCCAGAAGGACCTTCCCCAGATCCGGCGGTGTTGTCTCCCTCGTATAGCTCTCCCAGCTCGCGTAGTCCTAGCAGCAAGTAGGCCCTAGCTAGATGTCCGCCTTCATTTCCTTCAGCAACTCGGCAATCTTCGACCCTCTTCAGAAACTTCTTTTTAAATTCTACTATGCCTCACTCTAAGCGGATCAGTCGTGTGTTGGCTCTGACAGCCATATCCTTCCATTCTCCAATTAGTTTTTGATTGGCTTCTTGTATTTCACGGTGCTCATTTTTATATTCCCGCATCCTCTTGCATGGTTGGTTGTATTTTACCTGTGCTTTAGCCTTTTCATAAATGATCATGTGACCTCGAACAAACCTGAGCTGACCCAAATTGTTGTGATTGTCTTCTAGCCAGTCTAAATAGTGTAGGGTACAACCAGAATGGTAGCGATCTGGTTCGATAGTATCCCTTCCCATGACAATTTTGCAATGCCACATGTGTTGGGCTTGGCACTTGTAAGGGCTGTCATCGTCTTGAAATTCAGCCCGGAAGTGACTCATCCTGTCGACCCTTGGTATAATCTACTTCCTACCTGCCTGTCTCATGACTCGAAGAGGGACATAAGGATAAGTTCCTCTCAAACCAATGAGTATAAGAAATGGCGCATCCCTAGATTGAATGATGAATTCTTCAGTAGGGAACCACTCGAACATCCATTGCATTCGGTCCTCAGTAAGATTGTCAAAGAGTTCAACCCATTCTCTAGCATTTTCTGGTTGGCCGAACATGTTGGGCATGTAATTTATTTGTTTTGGGCGATGAAAGGCGATATGATTGTCCCAGTCTCTACGATGGATTTCCTACCGGTATTCACCCTTTTGGAGGTGTTCCATGAGCCATAATTGGAGTAGCAAATTACAACCCTAGAAATGCTTGGCTCCTTATTGACACCTTTTTAGGGCTCAGTATATTTCTGCAACTATCATTGGCACAAGACTGAATGGCTGCCCGTTAATTCCTTCCATTAAGGTTTTGGTGACCATGGCTAGTCTGGATTCTTGTTTTCTTCATTGGAAATACTATCATCCCCAAGAAACAGAACATGAAGACAAAGACCCTTCGATGGATATGGCCCAATGATGTGAGGGCGAACTCGTCAGGATAAGTACGGTAAGATTTGCTGTGACCGTACGTTTCATACAAATAGTCAAAGGGAATGTATGACTCCTTCAAACATGTCAATTCGGGATTCTTTTTTAGACCCATCATTTTGAGAAAACCCTTACCCTTGCGATTTTCCGCCATTAGAAAACCCGGAGTTTCCCACGGTATCCCAGCTAGTCCTCCTATTTTCTCAAGCAAAGGTGTCATCTCAATGTCTCCAAAGCGAAATACTGACATATCGCAATCCCAAAACAGAGTAGCAGCTTCAATAATTTTGTTGTTAGGTTGAATTTCTAGGAGAGAAGGAAGGTTTCCTAGATGCTTCCTAACAAGATCTTGATCGCTGGAATGAAGATTTCCCCACCAACTCAGCAATTTGGGGTGGATGTTGTTGACCATGCCAAATTTGGGGACTTCGTGCCTCATTTTCTGCAAGATAAAAGGTTAGGTCCTTACCCCCACCAGACTCGACTATTTAATATCAACAATTAGCATAGAAAGAATTTACTTCTCCAAATAAATGCACAGAATGTGATAAGGCCCATTTGGGTTTCAGGGAAACCTAGTGGACTTTGGACAAGGCTATCTTAAAGAGTCATTATGCGGACAACATAACTGACTCGGCTAGGTTTGACCATAATGCATGCATAATTTAAAGAGAAATGGTTTCTATGAGGTATTAGACTGGTACCCTTGAGCAGACAACCCAAGAGGGAAAGGCACGGAACCGTCGATTACACTGTTGATCGACTGGTTTTACCGCAAATACGCCTTTGCCAAATTCAGGGGGTAATTTTATCGGAAGGGCGCAACCACTCATTATAAGCATTTCTATGGTATTTTGTTTGGCACGAGTGGAATATGATATTGAAAAATGCACTTACAAGTTGTCACGTATTTTCACATTCATTAAGTGACAATTACAACAGTTTCTCATAATTTACAACAGCATTGAAGGAAAGCGATAAAAGAAAACATTAAAAAAAAAGAAACAAACAGCCAAGTTAGTTTCGCAGTAGAAGAAAAATAAATACTTAAAAACAAGTAAAGACAGGTAAAAAAGCATGAAGTCACAAAATAACATGAAACGGGAAAAGCCTTAAAAAATCCCCGGCAGAGTCGCCATGCTGTTGGTGCCCCTTTTTACTATATACCCCATAAGTTATTACAAATTATACAGGCCTGAATGAATCAAGAAAAGTAAAATTACATCAGAAATTAAAGATTCCAACCAAGGAGAGCCTAATTCAGACCCCAGGTCTGAAATATGAAATAAACCAACTTCCAAAGATCAGATTTCCAAAGCCTTTCTCTTATTTGGGATGTGTC
>MU719912.1:25114-42081 GCA_026770625.1 Nicotiana glauca
GGGGGGGGGGGGGGGAGGGGACAGAACTTAGAGTCTAAGAGTAAGTGCAAGTGCATAGAGGGGAGTTAGGGAAGGCCATGACAGGCCGGTGGTCATGCCCAACAATTAGGAGTGTTAGCATACCCCTGACCAACCTGTTAGCCAAATCTTAGGAGTTAGGATCCATTGAGGATCAGGTTCAGAACCGGGCATCAATTTTGATACTGCCAGGCCATGAGCCTTAACTCAAACACATAGAAGGGAGTAGGGGTATGGGGAATTCACAACAAACAGCAGATGCAGAGAGAAGAACATGCATAGTCAATATTGAACATAAACAACAAAGTAAACAAGAATGCTGAAACTATAAAGTACATACATAGGGGTGAAGCTGAAAAGTTAATTTAGAACATACTAGTTTCAGGGAAACAAAAAAGTAAAACAGTATTCTTGAAAAAACCAAGTTGCAGGCAAACAATCCAAAGGATATCAGAAGAGAGCAGAATGTTGCAAAAGTATTCAAATTGCAAGTGAATAATGTGTGCTCGAGTAGTGAACTCAAAGAAGTACTGAATTGTAAGTGTGTGAGTAGTAAGTTGAAGGTATTGAACTGAAGGTTCAGGGTTTTTTTAAGTGCAGAAGGGTAGTGCCCCTTTTATAGTGTAGAAAACAAGTAAGAAAAAGGTAGGAAAATAGTTTGCAATCAATCACATAAAGTCTCTCTTTAGTCAAGGGATTCTGATTTCAAACGGGTAGGAGACAAATAAGGAAAGAAATTTAATTAAAATCTTTTCCAAAGTAACAAAAAAATGGTAAATACATAGGAGTTTATTTGAGGAAAAGTCCAGTAATGTACAATTTGTGACAAATAAGGAAAGGGAATCAATCAAACAGTAAGTAAAATCAAAATCACAGGCTTTGTTCAAATGAATCAAGTTAGGAAAAGGTAAAGAAGGTTTAATTAAAGGAAAATCAGTAACAATTAGTTAGGCCTTATTAAAAGGATTTCGAAATCAATCAATTACTGGCAAAAACTCTTTTGCAAGAAGAAATTCTCATATATAAAGTACACAGATAAACAAGAAGGAGTTGTCATGCCAATTAGAAAAGACAGGAATAGAAAGGTTTAGAATCATAAGCAAAGAGTTTCAAATTCAGTTCATAGTACTTAGAATGAGTATGACAGTCCGAGGTTCCAAAGTAGAACCCTAATCAAACTTGCCAAAGAAACCCCTAAATCCTAAGGTTTCAAATCGAATCAGACGTAGAGATGAGAAGGCAAGCAATTGAGACAGACTCAAAGGTCTGTTTCAGAGCCTCACGAGAAACAAAACAGATATGATAGCAGGTTTAAAACAACAAAGAAAGAAAGCTGATTTAAGAGCATAAAAGAGCATGTTTTAGAAAAGTCGGAACTTAAGCAAGTTAAGAAGAAAAGAGAGGTTGTGTAAACTTAAGCAACAGTAGATGAATCATGCTTAGCAAGAACACAAACAAAGTCCAGCAAACAAAAATCAAAGAACTCAGCAGCAAACACATATAGTAGATGAGTAAGGAACATAACAAGGATTATCATGTGAGTACATGAGTAACATGTATAGTAGACAAAAAGAAGCAGAAGAATAACATACGGGTAGTAAGAAAGAAAATATACGAGCATAATATATAGACAAACACACATAAAGGAAAGAACAGAAAGAATCAGAAAGATGTTTTGAAAACCTTTTCAGAAACCCTAAATCGAAAACAAATGATTTTAAAGAGAAAATTTTGGGGAAAACACTTTAAAAGTCGAGTAAATCACAAATACAGCATAGATCTAAGAAAATAACAGAGAAAAATCTCGAGTAGCTTAGGGTTTTGGAGAATCCCTAGAAATGAGAAAGGCTTGGAAGAAAGTCTGATCCTAAGTCGGATGAGTGAGAATTAGGCTCTTGAGGCTTGAATATGCCGGAGAAAAGGTCGGAGAGGCCATAGAACCATAGATTTAAGAAGATCTGAAAGAGAACCATCGAGTTCAAGTTTCAAAACCTCGAACTCCCAAGGTCTAATGGCGGAGATAGGTGAGTATATACCATCCATGGCTTGAGAAGCCATGGATTCCGGTGAAAGTACTGTGGAAAAAGGGACGGAGACGATTAGGGTTCGAAGAACCTTCGAGAAAATTTGGGAGTGGAGAGTATTCAAGGACGGCAGACTAAACAAAATGGGGGATTAGGGTATAATTTGGGAAATTAAAATGGAAAGGGGTGATCCAGGCCGTTGATCAAACGGCCTGGATTGAAAGAAAATTCGGGCGGGTTAAACAAATGGGTTAAGGGGTTGGGTAAAAATGGAATTGGGCTGGTCCAAATGGGGTTGAGATTGGGTCAATTGGAAGACTAAAATTGAAATGTAAATAGGCTATAATTAAAATAAAATGGGCCTAAATGTTAAATAGCCAGTTTTTCCTTTTTATTTATAAAAAATAGTAAACATAATTTTAAAAGTAAATTAAAAGTACTGACTCAGTTAATAACACATAAATATTAATTTAAAAATACTAAAACTAATTTTATAATTATGAAATGCTATTAATCTTAAAATAGGCTAAAATTGCAATTATAGGCATTTTAGTCTTTTAAATACGAAACAAATTTGTAAAAATATACAAAAATTACCTCAACCATATTTTGGTATAAATATTGAAAAAAAAATAAGTTATTCACCAAAATGATAATCTTGGAAATAATTATTGGTTTTTGTAGTGCTAAAATGGATAATAAATTAATTTTAAAAATCTTTAAAAATTAGGAAAAATACCAAAACTCTTGGGCATGCTTATATATGCATATACATGTTATTTTAAAATTATTTTGTATATAAAAATACATAGGGGAAAAATTAGGTATCAATAGTGGGGATTTAATTTTTTAAAGTAATAGACCTAAAGGATAAATATTAAAACCCTTGTTCCAAATTTCTCTCTCTTAGTCTCTTACGGCTCATCTCTCTCAGACAGTTAGACTTTCTTTGGTCCTCTCTCAGTCTTGCTCGATAATCAGAGAAATTTATAACAGCTTTCAATTGTGAAGGTCATAATTATGTGGTTTATTAAGGATTGTGAGTCCCATTTCCTCTCTGAATTCTACTTCTCACTATAACTCCATTTTCTGGTTCTAGTAATCTTGAATCATTATTATTTTTGTCTTTGTTTTATTTTGTAGGTTTGACCACGTATGAATAATTAATATATTTTCAAAATTTTTTTTTTGTTGATTATCTTTTTTGGATCATGTGAGTAGTGTTAATCCAAATTTTTTTATATGTGCAAAAGAGTTTAATCTGACTTATAAATTAGCTATTTTTTAATATAAATCATTTAATCATTCATGTTAGATAATAGTTATTATCATTTAATTATATTTCTAATATTAAAACTTTAAAATTAACTAAAGTTGTGCTATTAATCTTAAATTATTTGAGTTATTCGGAGGAAGTTTTAATATTTAGGAATTCAAATCGAATAAAATTTTAATTGATCAAATTTATTCTTTACTTTGTTTTATTGGTATACAAAAATTATACATAGAGAAATGAACGACTATCTAGGTTAATTTTTCTTTTAATAATTTAGTTTATTGAAATATTATAAATATATACAGTATAATAGTAATAAAAAATCTTTGAAAAATAAAAGTTAGTATTACGGGTAATGAACTTCCAAATTTTAGGTAGGTGAGGTGTCGAGAAATGAATGGATAGAATATACAATCATTTGGTGAGGCAAAGGGTGATAGGACATTTCCCGTTTAAATTTTAAAAGGATATAACGCCACTTATTGTGGCTTTATACCATGTCAGCTTTTGCAATATAGCGCCACAATAAATGGCGCTATACATTAACGGTTCCGTTACTGTTAATATATAGCGCCAGGTTAAGTGGCGTTATATATAAAAATGTCGCTGTTTTTTTTTCCCACATATTTGTGTCATTTGAGTCCAAAAGGACCACATTTTCGTTCCGGAATCTGAATCTTTGTGTCCAAAAAACATCTTTTAGTCATACTGAACTTTGAAAATGTCTTGACTGATATAAAATCATCTATTTTATGATGTTAGCGACTCATTTCTTAGAAGTCAGTTTTTTCCTCTTCTTGACAACTTGCAAACAAATTTGCACATGTCTATTTCCTGACAACTTAGAAGCACGTGCAACCTCATTAGTTTTATTACATTTCAACTTCAGCATATTACTATTTGATAAGGGTTGTTTGTGTAGCTTTAGTCTATTTTATACCATAGAATGTCTCAATCTTATTAGACCATCCACCATGCATCTAACAAGTTTGTGTGAGAAACCAAATGAACCTCTTGGGACTAATATCAAGAATGAAATGCTTCGAAGCTTGTTCTTTATTCCTTCTTTGGATTTTGTCATATTGCCATATTTCTGTCATAAACTGTTTTGGGCTGCATATATAGTTTGTGTCATAAACTGCTTAATTGACTCTTTTCATTTTTCATGTGCACTTAGAAATGTCTCATAATATTAATTTAGCTTATTTTTTATAGAAAAGTTGGAGTCTCAAAATGAAGAGAATCCGATTGGTTCATCTTTTAGTACTTCTCCTATAGAGAGTGAGAGTCAATTGCCTATACAAGTCGATGAAGTTACTACTGAAGTTATTGATGAAACTGGAAGAAAAAAACTTATTTCTGACGTATGGAATCATTTTAAACCAGTGATGATTAATCGTGTTTGCTTTGGTGTTTGTAAGTATTGTAATACTCGTATCAAATCAACAAAAAGTTGTGGGACACCGTCCATGTTAGATCATATTCATAGTCGACGTCGCAAAAAGCCAAGTAACTTAGACACTGAGGGTAGTTTGGGGGGTGATGGTAGCCAACAACACTATTTTGATCAAGATATTTCGCGTAGAGAACTTGCTCATGCTGTCATTTTGCACGAGTATACATTGTTCATTGTTGATCATATACGTTTTAGGAAGTTTATTGCTAGTCTCCAGCCGTTGTTCAAATTGGCGTCTAGGAACACAATCAAGAATGATATACCGAAGATTTTGACAATTTAAAATAAAAAACTTCTATGTTATTGGAAAAAATCACAAGTAAAATTGCAACAACAACTGATATGTGGACTTTGAACAACAACAAAAAAGGGTTCGTGGCTGTTACAACATATTTTATTGATGATTCATAGAGACTTCAAAGCCATATTCTTAGATTTGTTTGTGTTCCTGCTTCACATGTTAAGGATACATTGTGTAGTGCGTTGCTTAATTTCTTGTTAGAGTGGAATCTTGAAAGAAGAATTTCAACAATTACAGTTGATAATTGTAGCACAAATAATGCTATGATGAAAACCTTGCTAGATGAGAAACTTTATAAAAGGAATTTATTATTGATGGGTCGAATGTTACATGTGTGATGTTCCACACATATCTTGAATTTGATTGTGCCAGAAGGGCTAAAGGTGATACAAGATAGTATTAGTAATGTTTGTGACGGTGTCTTATATTGGATAGGGTCTTCAGGCAAAATTGAAAGGTTTGAAGAAGCTGCACGATTGCTACATATTTCTTGTAACAAAAGGTTAGAGTATGATTGCCTTACTCGGTGGAACCCAACATATCTAATGTTGAGAACAGTCCTGGAATACAAAGATGTGTTTATGAAGTTGAGCCTAAGTGACCTTAGTTATTGTTGTTTTTCAACTGAAGGCAATGGAGTGTAGCAAAAGAAGTTTGTGATACATTAAAGCTTTTCTACCATATCACTGAAGAATTCTAGGGACTCAATATCCCACTTCTACTCAATACTTTTCTAAAGTTTTTAATATTAATCTAGAATTGGAAGCCTTGGTGAAAAGTTTAAATCCTTTGATTAGCTCTATGGCATCATCAATGTTGTTGGAATTTAAGAAATATTGGGATGAAGTGCATATTTTGATGGGTGTAGCTGCTATCTTTGATCCGAGGTATAAGATGAGGTTGGTGGAGTTCTATCTTACACATATTTACGGTGGAGAAGCTGCTTCAAATAAAATTCAAGAAGTCCGAAACTATTGTGATCTCTATCAAGAATATAAGAGTAGAGGAGCTGTGTCATCCCAAGCATTTAGTTCTAGTGAAGTTGTTGGTCATGTTGAGGGTGACCAACTGTCTAGTTTTGATAGGTTTGTCGCGTCGAGTAGCTCAAAAGTGGACACAAGATCAAAATTGGATTCTTATTTAGAAGAAAATATGCTACCCTGCACACCATCATTTGACATTTTAAGTTGGTGGAAGACAAACGGATTATTCCTACTTTACAAAAAATGGATTGTGACCTCTTATCCATTCCTGTCTCTACTGTTGCTTCAGAATCTGCATTTAGTACTAGTGGGATATTGATTAGTCCGCATCGTAGTAGACTTTATCATACTACTTGGAGGCTTTAATGTTTGCTCGTACTTGGTTATGGAACGAAATAATTGGTAAGTGATTTTTTCAATGACTTGTAATGTTAATAGTGATTTTTAATTTTTAATACTATCTATGTTTCCTTTTAGGTTTAGCTTCAACGGTCGACAAAATTTCATGTCCAACATTACTTGACGAAGAGGAAGAGCCGGATCCAAGTGATCGATAGAAGTGGAAGAGAGTTTCATTTATTGATAGATTTTGTTGAGTATAGACCATTAAACCTTGTTGTCTTGTTGAACAGACTTTGTAGTTTGTTAAAGCTACTACTCCTATGCCTTTAGAGATGTGTTTTTGCTTCAACACTATGGTCTATGGTCCAGCGTTGTTGGTTCTGCATTGAGTTCTGATTCAATATCCATTGCTTCAACATCTCCTTCATTCTGCTCCTTGCTTTTATTGCAATCATTGATGATTGATTGAATACAGCAATTGAAACTCCCACAACAGCTTGCTCAATGGGACTTGTGTCGATAAATGTAGAGTTTATTCTTATGTTTCTAAACCTATTTTGCTTAATGGTCAATGGGACCCAAGCTCACCCCTGCGCCTAACTCTCCGCTTATGCAACCATTGCAGGTGCGGAAAAAGATTCACACCTACGGACTCTACTCCATTCCCTTCAAGTCGCTTCTACGATCCAAGCCTCGCTTCTGCGGGCTTGCACCTGCTGTGACCACTCCGCATGTGCGATTACATCAGTACCAGAAAATCTTCAGCAACAACACAACTTCAACCTTTGATCCGTCAAGCACCCGAAATTCACCCGAGTCCTTCGGGACTTCAACCAAACATACCAACCAATCCTAAAACACAATAAGAACTTAGTCGAGCCTTCAAATTACATCAAACAACGCTAAAAACACGAATCACTTTTTAATCCAAACCTAATGAACTTGAAGCTTTCAAATTCGACAACCGATGCCGAAACCAACCAAACCACGTCCAATTGACCCCAAATTTTGCACACGAGTGACGAGCGCAAAATTGACATATAAACTTAGGCTCGCTAGTCAAAGATAATATATGATTGAATCGTCTCCACAAGTTTATAATATAATCTTGACTATGTAACCAACCCATTTAATCTTTGTTGAAATATTACTACATTTTGATAAGATTCTATAAAAGTTTAAATTTAAATTTTTTTAACACATGACCATCAACGTAGCTCACTATATCGTTGCATCCGATCCCAAAGTAACAATCATGCGGGAATTTGTATTTACAAAGATGATAAACAAATCAACTATAGCTTTTACGATCTAATTAGCTTGAAGAATACCTACAGAGACCTTGAAAGATAATTTTTACAAAGTTAGAGTTGTAAATAAAATTTGTCCAAATTAGAGTGACAAGAACGAGAAAGTGGTGCAAATTTAATTGCCTTTCACTTTCATTAGATTTTTCTCAACTAACTACCAAAAAAAAATCGCATAATAAATATAATAAATAGTTAAATTACATATAAGAAGAGTAGCTTTTGGGCCTCTAATTTTGTGAGGCCTAAAACTGCCGCTTTACTGGCGTGAGTTAAGCCGCCTCTGCTTTGGAGAGAGAATATTCGTCTTTGTTTTTGTTCATTTTTCATTTATTAGCTGTGAATTAGTGAGGTCGTTGTTAGAAGTTCTGATCTATCGGTTGATTTGGTGAAACTCTAGATTTAGCCAACAACTAATCTGATCAAGTAATTTCTTTAATTACTCGAATAATTCTTTTGGTTAGTCTTAATCTATAAGAGTACGAAATTTAGTTAGTAGTTTAACTGGAGACCATAATTTCTTAAGTTCGATCAACTCTTCTTTCCGATGGGTTCATTGCAATACAACTTCAACACGAGTTCACAGACACAGAAATTGAAAGTCTATAGAAGAACTAGCCAAAAGATTACAAACAATAAAGAAATAGTATAACTTAAGAAATAATCTTTACAAAGCCACAGCTAACTAGACTCAGTTAACTATCATCAAACGATAATCCATCTATACACTAGCTATATTTTTCGAAAATTTGTACTTACACTCATTTGTCTCGCCTCATCATTGACAAAAATAAAGATCTATCTTTTTTCTTGTGGATAATAGAATACATTTGCATTCTACTATAATAAAGTCCTCTAGTTTGAGTTTCGAAGTATATCAAATAGTAACATCGTGAATAACTTCATTTTTGTATCAAACTGATCTTTATCAAGGAACGATTTATTTTTGTTGTTTTGCACGATTTTTACGACAATTATTAAGAAAAACAAGACAGTTAAAAACGGTATGTACCTGTATTTACTAACTGATGGGTTTTCAATATTTTACCTTATGTTTTGATGATATAACAAACTTACTGTTAAGAACCAGATAGGAAACATGGCACACTTGGGCTACATTGCAAGTTAATGGATTCCAGCTAAATATGAACCAGATAGAGAACTAACCAAGGACCTGATACCCTTGTGGGGAACTGATACCCTTGAGGTTCCCTCACAGCAGTATGAAGTCAATTGGACACAACTGGAAGCGACGTGACTGCCTACACTGCACTATTTCCTGCAGCCACTTACCCTTTGACCCACTAAAGTGCTTACATCATTCAAGTAATGTCATCAAGGTGGATTAACAAGGAGATTATATCAAAATATCACTTGGGAATTAAATTGATCATTCAAGCCTTTCTGCAAAACAGTGAACTTTACTCTCAAGAACTTGAAGAAGAAAGTTAAACGCTACTATGGACCAGTTCTTAAATCTAGTATTTTGTTGTCCTTAGTTGAGTTGTAACTTTGTGATTGTTCTCATTGTAATTCCTAAATTGCTTAGCTAGAAGCGTTGATTATGAACTCTCTTGTAAAATTCATAAACTCATCTGAGTTTTTGTTGTGACTAGGGTTAGTCATAAGATATAGCCTTTGTAACTAGAGAGTTACAAAGTGGCTTGTGGTAAGAGTATCACAAGTTACTTGAGTTGAAATCTTTGTAATGGAGTCATTGCAAAGTGGCTTGTAATAGGTGTTTACAAGTTAGTGAAGTTGAAAGCCTACAAGTGTAGGTCATGGTTTTTGTCCCTTTGAGTGGAATTTTTCCACGTAAAAATCTCGTGTCTTATTTACCTTATGTTTCATTAGTATTCTCAGTTAAAGCTCATAGAGTACCAGGTTCTCTATAGTTTGGAGGACTCATACAAACTAATAATTGGTATCAGAGTAGTTCCTCCTATCAGGCTAACGCCTAGAAAGACCCATATGGCTGCTCCACCAAATTTTGAAGAAGGTCAATCTATATACATACCACCCAGGTTCAATGGACAATACTATAGGTGGTGGAAGACAAGAATGCATGATTTTATCATGGCTGGGGATTCTGAGTTATGGAATGTAATATGTGACGGCCCTACGTCCCAACAAAGGTACTTGAAGAACTTCCATTCTCAATGCTCAAAACCAGAAAAGAGTACACCGACGAGAATAAGAAGGTTGTGGAGAATAATTTTTGTGCCAAAAAGATTTTAGTATGTGGAATAGGACCTGATGAATACAATAGAGTCTCTGCTTGTGACACTGCTAAGGAGATATGGGAAGCTTTGCAAACAGCTCATGAGGAAACCACCCAAGAAAAGCAATCTAAGATCGATATGCTCACTATCGAGTATGAACTATTTAGGATGAAGGGCGATGAATCCATTCAAGATATGCACACAAGATTCACCTCCATTATAAATGAGTTACACTCACTTAGTGAAACCATTCCTAGGAACAAGCTGGTGAGGAAAATTCTCAGTGTCCTTCCTAGTTCTTGGGAAAGCAAGGTGAATGCTATTACTGAAGCAAAGGACCTGCAGGAGCTGACCATGGACGAGCTAGTTGGAAATCTGAGGACCTACGAGATGAAGAGGAAGATAGACAGTGCAAGAAGAGAACCAAAGAAGGAAAGGAACCTGGTACTCAAAGCTGATAGTAATGACTCAAGTGATGAGGACAATGATACATGACTTACTTAACCAAAAGTTTTCAGAAGATGGTTAGAAGAAATGGAGGAATACCTAAAAGGGGAAGCTCTAGCAAACCAAAGAACTATGAGCTCTTCCATAAGTGTGGAAAGCCTGGACACTTGATCAAAGACTGTCCTCTCCTGAGGCAAGAAAACTCCAAGTACAACCCTGAAAAATCAGCCAAAAGGAACCTGGTTCCTGACAATGACTTCAAGAGGAGGAAATCTGCTGACAATGTGATGAAATAGGCTCTTATAGCATGGGGACACTCCTCTAGTGAATCTGAAGATAAAGCTGGTGCAGGTGACAACTCCATGATGGCTGTTGAAAATGAGAAAAATGAATATGATTCAATATTTGCTTTGATGGCCCAATTAGATGATAATGAAGACAATAACAAAAGTGAGGTAAATTTTAGGGATGTTCAGAGAAATCTAAAATTCTACTCTTCTAAGAAACTCGTGTCTTTAACTAGTGTATTGATTGATGCTTATCATAGTCTTGTGGAGGATAGGGATTCCTTAACCTTAGAGTTAGGAGAAGCTAAACAAACTAGAGATGACTTAGTGGCTGTAGTTATTGACCATAAGGAAACCATTGAAAGCTTCAGAGAAGAATGAAATGATCTCTTGGTAGTAATTGCAGACCTAAGGGAAACAATAGAAATATCAGGGACTAAGTCAACTCCTGGAAATTTAGTCTATGTGTTGAATCTAAGAAAAACAAGCATCTCCAGACTGAACTTAAAAGAGTGAAAAATGATCTTGAAAAGTCCCTAAAGTGGACATGGTCCTCAAAAGCTATCACTGCCATGTAACGTTAATAATGGTGGAAATAGGCAGGCAGTAGGGTTCCAAAGGGAGAAAACCCCTTACAACCCCCATAGCAAGTATGTTACTATACCAGATAACTGGTTATGTACCCACTGTGGTAACCATGGATATTTCAAAGAGAATTTCCAAGCCAGGATCCAGTCCATTCCGAAAAACAAAGTGTTTTTTTTGAATGTAACTACTAAAAAGGGACCAGGTCCCCCAAAAAATACATATTACCTGCATGGACTAAAAGAGCCATCGTTCATCCTTTTGTCTACTACAAGGGACCCAAACTTGCTTGGGTTCCTAAAACTAACTCTTGATCTCTTTGTACAGGGAATAGTGAAAGGAAGCAGTCAACAATGGTTCATGGATAGGGGATGCTCAAAGCATATGATTGGAAACACCATGGACTTTCTTTCACTAAAAGTCTTGCAAGGAGGGAGTATATCATTTGGAAATGGGAAAAAGGGATACATTCTGGGAGTTGGAAAAGTCGGGCAATCACTCACATATTCTATTGAGAATGTGTTCTATGTCAATGGTCTTAAGTACAGTCTCTTGAGTGTCTCTCAGATTTGTGATAAAGGAAACATGGTAGAGTTCTTGTTCAAGATATGTACAATCACTAATCTGGTAACTGGTGAAGTAGTACTTGTGGCCAAGAGATATAAGAACATCTATGTCGCTGATTTCGAGTCCATACAAAGCAGTGATCTGAGTTGTCTGAAAGTTGTTGATGATGATGCTGAACTCTGGCATAGAAGATTGAGGCACGCAAGTTTCTCTCTTCTGAACAAACTAATTCAGAAGGACCTGGTCCATGGTCTGCCTATATCAAAGTTCAAGTACAGAAGGTTTGTGCTTTCTGTAATAGTGGATAGCATGTGAAGTCCTCTTTTAAGTCTAAAAGGGATGTAAGCACCTCAAAGCCACTCGAGCTTCTGCATATAGATCTATGTGGCCCTGTGAGAGTGCAAAGCAGGGGAGGAAAAAGATATATTTTTGTGATAGTAGATGATTACTCCAGATTCACTTGGACTCTGTTTCTTAGAACTAAAGATGAAACCTTTGAGGTCTTTATAGCCTTTGTGCAGAAAATCCAGGTGAAGATGGAGTCTAGAGTCGTATGTATCAGATCAGATCATGGAACAAAATTTGACAATGGAAAATTTGATGAGTTCTGCAATGAAAATGGCATCACTCACAACTACTCAGCCCCTAGAACCCCCCAGCAAAATGGAGTAGTGGAAAGGAAGAATATAACTCTTGAAGAAATGGCAAGAACAATGCTGATCAATAGTGGAATTGCAAAAGCTTCTGGGCTGAAACGATCAACACTTCTTGCTATTTAGTGAATAGGTGCATGATCAGATCACTCCTAAACAAAAACCCCTACGAGTTGCTTAATGAAAGGAAACCCAATCTGACTCACCTAAGAACATTTGGGTGCAAATTCTATGTTCTTAACTATGGAAAGGATCGACTTGGTAAATTTGATGCCAAGAGTGATGAAGGAATATTTCTGGGATACACTTCTCAGAGCAAACCATACAAGATATACAACAAGCGGACTCAATTTGTTGAAGAAAGTGTTCATGTTATTTTTTATGAGTCCTATCCATTATGTGAGAAAAGGATCAAGATGGAGAACCCTTACTGGTCCCTGGTGAAGTTATTGACATGACAAATGGAAAGATAGATATGATGAGCCAAGTTAAGGAGCCGAGTGGAGATAACATTGCGTCTATGGAACCAGGTATCTCAGTTATCACCACTGAAGCTGAAGAAAGAGTGGTTAATGCAGTACATGGTACTCCACCGGTACCTGAGAGGAGAATACAAGAGAACCAGTTGAATATACCCAGCTCCTTCACAAATGATCCCCATATACCTAATTGGAAACACAAAAGCTCTCATCCTGTTGATAACATAATTACTCCACTAGATTATGGAGTACAAACCATGTCAAAAGCCAGAAATTCACTCGCCTTCTCGGCTTTCTCTCCCAGATAGAACCCAAAAACATCAAAGAAGCACTGAAAGATGCAGATTGGATCACAGCCATGCAAGATGAACTACATAAGTTTGAAAGGAACAATGTTTGGCACCTGGTACCTAGACCCTCAGATCAAACTATTATTGGAACTAGGTGGGTATTTAGAAACAAGCTTGATGAACATGGAAACACTACAAGGAACAAGTCCAGGCTAGTAGTTCAAGGCTATAATCAGGAGGAAGGGGTTGATTATGATGAAACTTTTGTTCCATTCGCCCGCATTAAAGCTATTAGAATTCTAATCACTTTTGCATCCCATATGGAATTCACATTGTTCCAAATAGATGTTAAAAGTGAATTTATGAATGGAATTCTTAAGGAAGAAGTCTATATGAAGCAACCTCCAGGGTTTCAATGTCATGGACACCCTGAATAGGACAAAGCGTTATATGGGTTAAAGCAGGCTCCTCGAGCCTAGTATGAAAGGCTGTCAAAATTTCTCTTAGAAAATGGTTTTAAAAGAGGGAAAATTGACAACACCTTGTTCCTGAAGAAACGAGGAAGGAACCTACTCATTGTTCAGGTGTATGTTGATGATATCATTCTCGGGGCAACAACTGATTCTCTGTGTGAAGATTTGCAAAACTCATCGGAAGTGAGTTTGAAATGAGTATGATGGGGGAACTGAACTTCTTCTTGGGCCTTCAAGTAAAACAACCCTTAAATGGGACATTCATTTGTCAACAAAAATACATCAGGAAGCTCTTGAAGAGATTTGACATGGAAGCATCAAAAGTGAGAGACACTCCCATTGCTACTGCCACTCGATTGGACATGGATGAAACTGGATCAGGAGCTTGTGTTCTAGCTTTCAAAGGTAGTTGGGATAACCATTTGCCACTTGTCGAGTTTACTTGCAGTAATAGCTTTCACACTAAGTATTCAGATGGCCCCATTTGAGGTATTGTATGGAAGGAGGTGTAGATCTTCGATTGGGTGGTTCGAGGTTGGTGAAGCAGAACTATTAGGGCCACATCTTGTGCATCAGGCTATGGAAAAAGTTAAAGTCATTCAGGAGAGGATGAAAACTGCTTGGAGTCATCAGAAATCTTATGCAGACATGCGTAGAAGAGAATTGGAATTCCAAGTAGATGATTGGGTGTTCTTGAAAGTATCTCCCATTAAGGGAGTCATGCAATTTGGAAAGAAAGGAAAATTGAGCCCAAGGTATGTTGGTCCATATCAGATCGTTCAAAGGATAGGACAGGTGGCTTATAAGCTGGAATTTCCCTTTGAGATGTCATTAGTGCACTCGGTGGTCCATGTGTCTATGTTGAAGAAAGTGGTTGGAGATCCATCCGCCATCGTGCCTACTGAGACTATTGAGGTGAGTGAAGACTTATCGTATGAAGAGGTTCCAGTTGCTATTCTTGATAGGCAAGTCTGAAAATTGAGGAACAAGGAAGTTACTTCAGTTAAAGTGTTGTGGCGAAGTCAGCAAGTCGAGAAAGCCACGCGGGAAGCGGAAAAAGAAATGAAAGAGAAATATCCCCATCTAGTCGAACAAGTCAAGTAGTTGCGAATGATTGTCTTCAAGTAATTTGAGGTAGTGTTCAGATTTGTGCAAAGGCACCCCAGTTTCCCGAAATTGCCTTATTGGTATAACTTCCCAATATGTGCCAGGTTACAAATGTTGTTGCTATTTGGGTAATGTGCAACCCTTGAAGTAAATGAAAATTTTGTGAACCTTATGTGGTAGGTAAAATATTAATAATAATATAGATTGGTAATGATTAATTGAAGCATTTCTGGAATGTTAAAGTGATTGGATTGTATGGGGCTCATTGAAGTGACCCAGTTGTGTGCAAGTAAATGGCATGGGTTGAACCATGTGAAATTTGTGGCATAAAGAGAATGAACTATGTGCAAGTTGTTTAAAGTGTATGAATATGTACAGGTTATCGAGGAAATGAATTGTATACCAGTTTTAGGGATAACAGAAACTGTGTAATGGTCTTGGAAATATGTTTCGGGGGCTCTCTGACAGGTAGATAGGCCTAATTACAAAGGAAACTCTGGCGAAAATTTTGAAAATTTATGGAGTTAGCCAAATTCATGGCTATTGATATATTTCATGATGTGAACAAGCTGAAGTTACATAAGGATGGCTAGTGAACGGACGTCAATCCTCATTCGAGGACGAATGATCCTGGGGGGGAGAAAGTAAGGCCCCGAAATTTTTTTTTCGAGTAATTTAAGATTTCGTCATGCCAAGGTAGGCTAAATTATTTTATTTCATGTGCAAATGAGGATTTATGATATTATGGATATCAATTGGATATGGTAATAAGTGTATAAGTCTTATTATAAGTGATTTGGGGTCTAAGGAGAGGCCTAAGTCTAAGCCAAGTTGGAAAATTGCATATTAGACGAAATCTGTAAATGAGTGCGCACAATACCTTAATTTGAACGATCATACCTCCGGTTATATAAGGAGTTGTGTGATGCAAAACCTATCAAATTAAATCCCTGTGAGTCTAGTTTCCAACGCAACAAACCGTTCTTCATTTGGAGGTGTATACAGAAAGTTATGACCATTTTACTCAGCAAGTGTCACTAGCGCGAAGTCGCGCATTTTTTCGGAGTATTCTGCCTCCGACGCGCGAAGAGCGCGCGAAGTCGCACACGAACAGACTTTTAATACCCCAAGACTGGGTCTAGAGGGTTCCCAAGCCATTTTTGGAGCAAGGGCTTGCTCTCTCAAGGGTATTTCGTCCCAAACTTCATTACTATGATCCAAGGTAAGATTGTTGGAGTATTTTGAGTTGATTACTACTCTTAAACACATATATTAACAAGGATTAATCTGGAAAATCCATAGAATTTCATTCAAATCCTTGAATTTATCGAGAACACCGCAAGTGGGGATTCTCAAGATTCTTACTACAAGAGGTATGTCTATCATCTCTAACTACTCTATGATGATTATTTATGTATGATATATATACATTAGAACTCTTGGGATGATGATTGAAAGCCATTAGTGCCTAACCTAGGTTGTGTTGGTTGTAGAGATTATGAAATAGGTTAATTAAGGAGGTTGATGGTTGAATATGAACGAATGGATATACATATGTTGTTGGAAGTTATAAATTAGGAATGATGGTGGAATGAATTATTGGTTAGTGGTGATGGTTGGATGAACTAATACTATGGTTATGAGACGTAAAGATCTATACCTACAAGGTGTTTGATAATATGCCTAAATGGCATAAGTTATGGAATTTATTACTAATAATGTCCCTATTGAATGTTGTATTGTAGATTGAAGTTGCTTAATTGTATTGGATCCTTATAGTATCATTAAGGGGAATTTGAGGTATGTATGGCTAACTCTAACCTTTGTAAAGTCAACTTGTTTGGAGTACGAGAAATTGGTACGTGTTATTTATGTGAACTATTTGTGAATTTTGGTTATTTCACGGGTGTTAAGGTAAGATGGCCTATTTCATGAATTCTTATGATTAATATGTCTTGAACGTTGTTGGTTAAGTTTTACCAATATAATGGTGTAAGTAATTGGCAATAAACTAAATGTAATTGTGAAAGTGTTATGTGCTAAGAGCTGAGAAACAAATAATAGGAGGAAATCGTAAATGATGCAATTAGAACAACTGTGGTAATAACATATTTGGCTTGTTGTGGGTAATTATTGTGGTGACTTAAATT
>MU719914.1:0-56881 GCA_026770625.1 Nicotiana glauca
AATGGACGGAACATAGCAATCCGAATTACAACCTTGGAAATAATCCAGATTTAATACTCAATGGAAAATCAAAAACTAACTACCACGACTCCTTTCGAGTAGGAAGGGGAGTAGCTTCCCAGTTATTAAGCTTGGCCTGAGACCCCACGAACTGCACATCAATTTTACTCGGACCTTCGCCTGCTTCTACCATATTCACCTCATCAAACAGTAGTACGTCCAAGTCTTGTGAGTCTGGTTCATCTGTAAAGCTTTGTTCATTTTGGACAAAATGATCAGATCTCAAAATATTAGAACGTCCATTAATCTTGTTCATACACCATCTTGGTTCGAAACGTTAAGGAGCAGAAGCTTCCTTTCCTGCAAACTAACTCCATCGAAATAATTCAAAGAAGCAGGAACATATTTTCGATCCAAGTAAGTTAAGGTCATTCCTTCTTTCTTTTGGTATGGTCCAAATTATACAGAAAAAACGAGCAAATGCATAGCTTCCATAAATTACTCTATTCATAGAAATAGTAGGGGTGTCTATATTCTCGATTCCCCATGAGAATTATTATTATCTTCTGTTCATGGGTCTCAGAATAATACGCAGTTGAAAAAGTTTATCCGGAAGGAATATTGAGATTATTACTTATTTTTCATGCATTTCACCCATTTATACATGTGCATTGACCCATGACCAGATATCGTTATATACGCGTATATATATATATATATGTATATGGAATATGGGAAAAGGTTATAGCGTTATATACACACCACCACTTGATCAGTTGGTATATGTTGATGATGTTTCCCACAATGACCGAGACGATATGATAGGATGCTCTCAGTTGCTTGATGATATTATGTACACCCATACCTATGCATGACACGATATTTATACGCACGTGCATGACATTGTAAACATTTCAGAATTTACAAAGTTATTCAGATTTAAAGTTGTGTTTCTTTATTCCATGTTTCATCTATGTCATTTACGTACAAATTTTCATGCCTTACATACTAAGTACATTTTTCGTACTGATGCCCTATTTTACAGGGTCTATATTTCATGCCCGCATGTGCAGGTAGGCAAGCTGACGGTCCCCCTTCTTAGGATCCCTGATCAACGAGAGTTGGCGTGCTCCACGTGATCCAGAGCTGCTTTTGATTTTGGTACGACACGTTTGTGTGTGTGTGTCTCTCTGTCTATATATATATATATATATATATATGGGTATGACGTGGCCTAGTCCCGTCTTTGTACATCTATGTTTGTTTTAGAGGTCTGTAGACATTAGTTGAGTTGTATGTGGCCTTGTCTGCTCTGAGTTTTGGATGTATAGTTGTCTATAGCAGCCTTGCCGGGTCGCCCACCGTATTCTGCATGTTTAAGTACATATGCCTTGTTGGGCGATTTTCTTCATTTATGTTATTTTCATAATTCAGCAGATGTTATTCAGATTCATATCTTGGATGCATGCTTAAGGGCGTTTGACAAGTAGGACTCAGGCAACCGTCGCGGCCTATCGGTTTGGGTCGTGACAGTAACGATCCAATAGGTCGTTTTGAGCATTTGCACTTTGCTCGGTAGTTTACGGGCGTGATAGCTCCTTATGATGTATTTTTACTTATGCAAATCATCGATTTTGGTTTTCAGGTTATTTAGGACTGATTTGGGAGAATGATTCTCAGTTAAGGAGCTTTAAATTTGAAAGAGTTGATCGAGTTTGACTTTTTAGTATTTGACATCAGACTGGAATTTTAATGGTTTCGTTAGCTCCGTTGGGTGATTTTGAACTTAGGAGCGTGTCCGGATTGTGATTTGAAAGTCTGTAGTTGAATTTGGATCGAAATGGTGAAAGTTGGATTTTTTGGAAAGCTTGGCCGAGAGTGAACTTTTTTGATATCGGGGTCGGATTTTAATTCCGAAAGTTAGAGCAGGCTCATAATGTCAAATGTGACATGTGTGCAAAATTTGAGATCAATCGGACATAAATTGATGGTTTTCGCTATCAGTTATGGAAGTGTGAAGTTTCAAGTTCTTTGATTTTTGGATTGAGGTGTGATTCGTTGTTTCGATATTGTTATGTGTGTTTGAGGCCTCGAGTAAGTCCGTGTTATGTTATGGGACTTTTTGGTATTTTTGTACATGGTCCCGAGGGGCTCGGGTGAGTTTGGATAGGTTTGGGTTGTATTGCGCTCGTTTTTTTTATGTTTCGACGTTGTTTTTCAAGCATAAATGGTACTACATTAAGCAAATGAGCTCCAATTTCTGTTTTTATTGAAGCATTAGATCCGTATCATAATTACGGAGCCATAGCAAAAAGAATCGTCGAATTTGGATATTATATAAGGAGCTTATGGTCATTTTAATTAGAATTGAGTTGCTAGATTTTTCAGACTAATTACGAAAATTGCCATTGATTTCGTATTTAAAAATCTGCACTTTTTTCAAATGTTGAAACCAACATATCTCCTTTAGTATAAGGTCAATGGAGTGATTTAAGAGCCTAACTTGACTATAATTTCACAAGAAATCCATTGGAGGTATCAAAAGCGAGTTTCGAGATCATTTAACATAAGAAATGAGGCAGAACAATGTTAAAACAAGGGTTTTGTTCATTTAACATATTTTGAGTTGGGGAGCTCGAAATTGAGCATTTTTAGGCTATTTTCACCATATGAATTGGGATAAGTGTTCTCTACTCGGTTTTGGTTATATTCCATGAATCTATCTTTGGTATTAGCTTTTGGTTGATGAATTTTAAAGAGGAAATTGAGTATTTTGGCATAAAATTTCATAATATAAAATTTTGAGTTTTGAACATCGATTTGGTCAAAATTGAGGGAAACTAGTATGGTTGGACTCGTAATTAAATGCGTTATCGGATTTTGAGAGTTTTGTCATGTTCTGAGGTATGGGCCCAGGTATAATTTTTTGCCGGATTTGGGATTTTATTTAGGATTCGATCTTTATCATTCGGAATTGTTTCCTGGGGCTTTATTTGATGTATTTGATTTGCTTTTGGCTAGTTTTGAACAGTTTGGAGGTTATTGCGCGCATGTTGGTATTTTTGGAGCATTGCTTGGCTTGCTCGGTATTGTAATTAGTTTGTTCGATGTAAGTGTTTTGCCTAACTTTGTTGAGGGAATTTTTCCTCCTATTTGAAATATTTTGATACATGCGAGGGTGAAACATATATGAGGTGACGAACGTATATGTATATGCTGGGGTTTAATCATGCTCGGAGGTAGATTATGTTATAATTATATTTGCTAGAACTACGTGACCTTCATGATTCATGCCTCGCTTGACTTCTAGATATTAAAAACATAGTTTTAAATGTTAGAAATCAAATTTGATGGGATTCTACGAATACATTGATGTATCTAATTCGGTCATCCCTATGCGTAATCATTAATACATTGCTACAACCGATCTTCTTGATATACTAGATTCTATACTTGTGTTGTGGATCATTTGTGAGATTTATGGAAGTATTTGAATAATACAGTTCTTGAGGTTTTATTTAACCATTGTTGGCTTAGAAAGTTGTGATTGTGGTTTATTTGGAATATCCGTTAAAAACACTCCCCTTGATGTTATTTATGATTCCTGCCTTATTTGTCATTGATATACATATGCTCGGTAAGGTAGAGTGTAAAGTACGAAGGGTGATGTCGTGCCATTGTTTGTACATTATCATGTGAGGGAGAGTGTAAAGAATGAAGGGTGATTGTCACGACCCGGATTTTCCACCATCGGGAGTCGTGATGGCGCCTACTGTCGGAGCTAGGCAAACCAAATATCCAAAACCTTTCACTGATGACGTTTTAACAATATAAATAAACGGAAGCATTTTACATAAGCGGAAGACTTTAAGCTTATACAACTGAAATAAAATTTGCGAAAGTTGAAACACATTTCGACCCAGAGTCTGGTGTCACTAGCTCACGGACTGCTATAGAGTACTAAAAACAAGTCTGAAATGATATTACATACTGTTTGTCTCGAAACAAAGAAAACAAACTAAAACATAGAAGGGATTCTGGCCT
This sequence comes from Nicotiana glauca, assembly GCA_026770625.1. NCBI lineage: Eukaryota > Viridiplantae > Streptophyta > Magnoliopsida > Solanales > Solanaceae > Nicotiana > Nicotiana glauca. The sequence continues at coordinate 4,045 of MU719914.1, forward strand.
GCAAACGCCAGCTAGGCTACCTCGTGAGTCCCTGGACTGAATACAGCTCCTGGGAAATCCTACTGATGCTGTCCAAAAGTTGCTCCTGGATCTGTGCAAAAAGATGCACAAAGTGTAGTATCAACACAACCAACCCCATGTGCTGGTAAGTGTCTGGCCTAACCCCGGCGAAGTAGTGACGAGGCTGGACAGAACCTACCAAAAACAACTTGTGCATATATATTTATACAAAGGCAACGGAAATAACAACAGAAAAACATCAAATAAAACTAGGAAGGGGCATGCTCGGGGGGAATACAGTGAAAACAAATCAAGGGATATAACAACGAAACTACATCAATACTATGACTCATATAAGTGGTCGGCGCGCCACTCAATCCCATTCCAAAATTCATAAGTGGACGGCATGTCACACGGTCCCATTTCATAATTTATAAGTGGACGGCGTGCCACACGATCCCATTCCACAATTCATAAGTGGTCGGCGTGCCACACGATCTCATTTTATAATTTATAAGTGGTCGGCGTGCCACACGATCCCATTTCACAATATATAATACACAAAATAATTCCGGCAAGGGAAAACACAGATAAATAGCTAAATCCGGTAAGGGAACAACAATAACAACTTTCACATCCCGGCAAGGGAGATAATCAATAATACTCAAACCATCTCAGGAAGGGATTAATCATATCTCTTTCCATTTCTTTCATTTCCCGCTCAATAGTATTTTTATCGTTCGAGTCAACACTCCAAAGAATTTATAATACATATCGAATCCCCATACTCTTCACATTGTGTATAATCTATCAATTAGCATGGAAGAGTCCCAAAAATATCAGAATAAGTACAAACAAGGACCCACGGTCATACTAGACACCGGTATATAGATACTCGTCACTATGCCTATACACCGTACTCGATCATTTAGCAATTAGCAATTATTAACACTCTAATCCTATTCCCTCATGCCAAAGTTAGATCAAACACTTACCTCGGTCCAAAGAATAGCAATCAACTCTCCAATACCGCATTTCCTCTATAATCCGACTCCGAAACAATGGTATCTAGGCATAATTAATTCAATAATATCAATTAGGGCTCAACAACATAATCCCATAGCCTAGAAATGAGTTTTCTAGCATTCTTCCAAAAATACCGAATTCGACACCGGGCCCATATGGTCCAAACACGAGGCTCAGATCAAAACCTAGTCACCCATAACCCCACGAATCCAAACATATAATTTGTTTCAAGATTCGACCCCAAATTGAGGTTGAATCACCCAAAATTCTCAAAACCCTAACTCTACCCTAAACCCTTAATTTCTACTTTGATTTCATGATTTAGACTTAGAAACTTGCTAATTAATGAAGGAAAAGTGAAGAAAATGAGTGGGGATTTACTTACTCAAGTGACCTTGAAGAATGGGAGCTTTAATGGCTTCCTAAAGCTTGGGAGAGAAGAGAGCTCGTGAGAAATTTTGTGAAAAACCCGTGTGTACTGTTTTGGAAATTAAAAATATAACCGGGCAAAATTGCCCTTCGCGTTCGCGGGAAGAGGGTCGCGTTCGTAAAGGGTAGACTAGGCAATTCACCGCATTTGCGTGAGGGTCAACGCGAACGTGTAGAGGAAAATGCTGGGGGTCCAAGATTGGACTACGCGAACGCGTGTTAAGGAACGCGAACGCGATGGAGGACACAACAGAACATCACGATCGCGATGGCCAGAACGCGAACGCGATGAAGGGAAAATACTGGGGCTTGAATTTGGCTTACACGTTCGCGAGGGTCAAGACGCGAACGCGAAGGGGGGAAGCACAGAACTACGCGAGCGTGAACCTAGTGATGCGAACGCGATGAAGAAAAACCCTGTACAAAAATTACAGAATATCTGCTAACTTCTTAAGTCCAAAACCACCTCGAACACCTCCGAAAACACACCCGAGCCCTCGGGGCTCCCAACCAAACACACACACTAACTCAACAATATCCCACAAACTTACTCGAGCGATCAAATAGCCAAAATAATATCAAAATCAATAAATCAAGCCTCAAAATCATCATTTTCATTAAAACTTCATAAACTTCAAATTTTTGATATTTAGGTCCGAAACACGTCAAATGACATCCGATTTCGACCAAACTTCACAGAAAGTGCGTAACACATATTTAAGACTTGTACCGGCGTCGGAACCAAAATACGAGTCCGATACCATAGTCTTTTAATCAATATTTATTTCAATTTTTCTTAATAATTTCAGAAAAATAATTTAACAGCAAAATTCTTTTACTCGGGTTCTAGACCTCGGATTTCGACTCCGGGCACATGCCGGATCCCGTATTTTTCTACGGACCTTTCAGGACTGTCACAACACGGGTCCGGGTCCGGGTCCGGATCCGTTTACCCAAAACGTTGACCAAAGTCAACTTTAATCATATTAATATCAAAATTCTTCAAATTTTTTACAGATTTTACATATTTCAACATAAAAACTTTTTGGCTATGCACCCGGACTGTGCACGCCAATCGAGGCAAGTAAAAGTGAGGGTTTTAAGGCTTCGGAAGCACGAAATGACTGAGGAAACAGGTGATAACCCCTTTGGGTTGTCACAGTAATGCCGTGCCATAGTATTGAGAGTAAAAGCACGAAGGGTGATACCATGCCACGTTATGTGAGTGTAAAGCACGAAGGGTGATGCCGTGCCGTATTGTGAGAGTGTAAAGCACGAAGGGTGATGTCGTACCATTTTATCTATATTGTTATGCTTTTATATCATCGTGAGATCATGGCACGATGGGTGTTACCGTGCAGGCGAGGGTGAGGGACATGCATTATGTTGTGATATCTTTTTTTCCGTGTATATATTTATGCCTTTACCTTGAGTTGTTATTGTCGCAATCTCAGATTTGATGTGACTTGCTGCTATTATTCTGTCATTTATCTCTATATCAATTTATGTTGTATTGCTCATATCTCCTGCTTGTTTAACTTGTAAATATTATGCATATTTCCCTGTTTTTATAATTATACTCATGTCATATCTATTCTGTTGCACTTGGTACAAGCCTTCCACCATGCTAGTCATTCATGCCTTTACTTGTTAACTTGTAAAGGTCATGTGCTTCCTTCTTACTTGTTATATCTGTACTTAGGCCTCCATCATACTAGTTAGTGGAAGTTGATATTCCTTGTTTCCAATTGCTGTCATCATTCACATGCTTTCCGCCTAGTGTTTTACTGTTGCCCACATATATATCCTCATTTATTATAGCTACTTGTGTATTTTCTATTTTGTAATAATCGGTATTTCTGTCATTTGGTCGGTTCTATTATACGTAAGTTGGGTGAGGATGAGATAAAAATACAAAGGGTGTTGTCGTGCAATTGAATTGATATCTAAGTACATTCCTCGTGCTAGGAAATTTAAGAATTGACGGTTGTGGTTTATTGGTTTCATTCTAAGGAAAGGATTGGCCGAGGTATTTGAAGATGCCATATTGTGATCTCTATTAACACTTGGTTATTGTTTTACGTATCCGTTTCATGTATTCACCTCTATTATATCGTAGTATAGTTCTATTGTTGATTTACGGTGCAGGTTTTATCAGAAAGTATCTTTTTAACCAAAAAAAAAAAAGCCTCGTCACTACTTCGACGAGGTTAGTCAAAATATTTACCAGTATATGAAGTCGGTTGCTCTGATACTACACTTTTATATATTGCATACAAATTTTTAGAGTGGAGCTGCTGGTGATGTCGGGTGCTGACTCTGAAAATGCTCGTGCGTTCCGGATATAGCTGCCACTTGTCCTTGATAGCTTAGGTTTTGGTAATCTATTTATGTAAATTTCAAGCAGATCGTGTATTTATTTGTACCAGTTTTGTAAATTCTAAGTCTTAGAAGCTCATGAGTCGTACTAGCAGTTCTTGGGTCAATTTGAGCTAATTCTTTATTATTTTCCCATAATCTCTTTTGATTGTATTTTCTGTTAGTTGGCTTACCTAGCGGATCGAGTTAGGTGCCATCACGACTAGTGATTTTTGGGTCGTGACACTAATAATGGGGTGCGGCCCTTTTAAGGGAGAATATATTTCTATGACAAATCTAAATAGTTATCGAAAACTATAAAACCTAAAGAAAATAGGTAAATAGGTTTCTATTATAGTATATATAAGAAAAACTCCTTTTATTTTTTGTATCGAAGATATACGAAATTTGTTGTGCGGCAATTTTTGTAGAATTTTATTCCTAATTTATATGGAATAAAACATGTGCTAACTGATATGAAATGCAAAGATGTCCTTTATACTAGTTTTTGTACTTGTTTTGTTAAATAGGTCTACTTAGTACATCATTTGTGTATTAATATTGTTTGTAGTCCGATTTTATTAATTATAAAAAAAGTGCTTAAACGAGGAAGTCAACATTTATTATTCGTTAATATCATATCCTGTTGTAACAAAGTAGAAAGAAATTACTACCGTCAAAGGATGTAGTGCAGTGGATGAGACTGCCTTTCCTTTAACCAGCGGTCTCGAGTTCGAGCCCTGGGTATGGAAAAATCCTTGGTAGGGAGCGCTTCCCCCTCCTGAAAGGGACCCTACGCGACGTGAATTCGGATATAGTCGGGCTCCAATACGGATACCGAACACCGAGTGGAAAAAAAAAAAACAGAAAGAAATTACATATGAATAAACAAAGTTGTACAAGCACTGACTAACTTTCAAACTGGTGTAAACCTTACAAATAAGATATTGCTATTTCATTTCGTCGTTCAGTTTCTCTTGTTAATGAAATCGATTAAATCAAATCTCAGAGAGGGAGAAATTAAAAAATAGCGAGATTTACCACTGGTCATTGAAAAATAGCCAAGTTTCAAAAGTCATCGAAATTTAGCCACTTTAAATTTGAGCGAAAACACTGTTCAAAATCCGGAAAAATACGCCCGTAAATTTTACGGGAGTTCCAGCATAAGTATGCTTGAACTCCCGTAAATTTTACGGGAGTTCCAGGATAAGTATGCTTGAACTCCTGTAAATTTTACGGGAGTTCAAGCATACTTATGCTGGAACTCCAGTAAATTTTACGGGAGTTCCAGCAAGTATAATTGTCCAGTATAATATACTGGAGTTTGGAGCACTGGTGCTCCAGTCTCCCGCAAATTTTACAGGAGTTAGCAAAGTATACCGGTCCAGCATAATATGCTGGAGTTCGTACATAAATGCACCAGAATTCCCGTATATTATATTTGACCGGTCCTGTTGCAGCAAAAAAGTGGCTATTTTTTATTGACTTGGTAAACGCTGACTATTTTTCATTGACTAGTGTAAAAACTGGCTATACCATGAAATTTTATCATAAATATTACTATTAACCAAATTAGTTTTGGATAGTTTGGATTCTCATGATGGCCCATGATACAGACGGGCTCATTGGCCCATGAAAGCCATATCATCAACCCCAATTTATTTAGGACTAAAGTATAATTATGGTTGTTGTTGAGTTATTAACTACCACCGAACACTTAATTCGTCTTACTCACTAAATACTAGATACACAATCAAATATTTTTATATATTTAAAAAAGTTAATATAATAAATATATGATTTAAGTAAGTGACTGAATTCGTCCGAACCTTTAACTCCGCCCATGTTTAAGTGTTGATTGGTTTACAAACTAGCAAGTGTTTGTGCAACGAAAAATGTAAAACTAGTTATGCTATGAATAATTTTCCCTCCATATCACTTGTAATTTGTTTCTTACGCGATGAAATAAACATTGTTATATAATTTCATTAAAAGAATTATAAGTTAAATTTAATTTTTCTACTCTCACCAACCTAGAGGGTTCCCCGCCAAACGTAATAACTCCTTTAAATTTACCTCCGGTGAACACGTGGATCAAAATGGCGGTAAACTTTTTATTGGCGCCAATCTTCCCGCCTTACAGTTTTTCCCTCCATTTTAATACACAATAACCACTATTTATAACTCCCCACATAATACATCAAATTTCATCAATTCTCAAAGTCTTTATTCTAACATATTGCTACATTAATTCTTTTTATAGTTTTGATTCATTATTACTAGCGCCGCCATGGTTGTAGCCCTAGGTCCCGGAAAGTTCTATGGCAGCAGCCTACCTCGGCCACGGTTTTACTCCAACCCGAATGGCGAACAACGGGTCGATCCACCAGTATCCGTTTTGGATCCGTTAATGTCATGGGCAGAAGAAGCTCACTGGTCAATGGGCGGTCTCAGTTTCAAACGCCTTCGTTTACAAGGCCGGATCGAAGGTAACGTTAAAAAACTCAAAGCTGAGCGTGCAAAGTTCGAGAAAAAAGCCCAAAAGAAGTCGCCTGTTAAGGTTTGTTTGTCATCACCAAGTTCAGTAAGTCCAACTCCTCCCCCTGCTCCGTTGAATCTGAAACGGAAAATGAGATTGGTTGATGAATCTGAGGATGAAAATGAAGAGGAAATTGAGAGGAGAGTGGAAAAAAGGGGTCCAGCTAGGAAATTGGATGCTGATTTTGATAGGGTTGCTGTGGCGAATGATGGGGTTGTTAAGGGGAGAACGAGGAACGGGAGAAATAGGGAGGCAGTGGTTGAGGTAGTAAATAAGGTGAAGGTTAAAGGTAAGAGATTGAAGAAGGGTTTGAAGAGTGTTGAGAAGAAGAGTGGGTTAGAGACACCAGCAAGTGTGACGAGAACCTCGCTTAGATTGTCGAAGCGTGGATCGCCTTGAAGGTGTTTGATATTTTGTGTCAGTGAGTGAAATATTCTGAGTACATGATTAGCATTTTCCCTTTTGTTATGTAAGTTGGATCAATGTTTAAGGATCTTGTTAAAGTGAAGGAAAGTGTTATTATTATAAGAAACAGTCCAGTTTTCTTTTTTGCTTGATGTTTGGCTGTCTTTTGGTGCCTGGTCTTGTGTCTGAAATTATAAATTGTGTTTATTGGTACTGCAATCTAGTCTTTGCAGACTGTGATGTTTGCCTCAATTGATATGTTATTCTTTGCACACAGTAAAGATCATTTCTTGATTTTGGGCAGTAAATGTGAGTTTATTGTAGAAATGCAATCATACCATATGAAAATAATTGACATGTCCAACGAGTTAAAAAGATATGTGGAGGTCAATAACATAGGATGAATTTTCAGGCTAGGATCTGAAGGTCTTTATGTGTAAAAACATTTGAAATTTTCAATCTTTGTTTGTGTTGACTGTTTCCTGTTAGAATTAGTTTTAATTTGACATAACTTCAACTACATCACTGAATCTGTCAAACTAGAGACAATCATAATGATCAAAGAACTTAGGTCAACAGCAATTTGCTTATAGTTTGTGTATTACACAACTTGATCCTCCTTTTTCTTAGATTAGTGTTTGAGATGTATTATAGATGTTAGATTCCTTGAATTGTGGTTGGATTTAGAGTAAGGATTTGTCGGCAAATGTAAAATGTGATTCTTGGTGTTTCCTGCCTTGTTTGTCTATAGAATGTTGCTTTCAGAAGTTGGTGCTTGCTCTTTGGTTCTGGCACAATGAGTGTCAAACAGAGTTTTCCAAAGAATTCATTGAGATAAAATGATACCGTCTCTTTTCTACTTTTTCAGCTGAGAAAGAATCTCTATTGGCAATTGTGTGTTTGTTAATTCTTAAAAGGAATTATGATTAGGTATGTTCAATTAAGATTTTTAGATCCCATCTGGATCAGGTTCATGTTGCCACTATTAGAAAAGTTCTCATTATCTGCAGCTGCAGCTTTGAGATGAAACAATATAGCATTGGATTAGCACCACTTATGAGAATTTAGAGGATATTAATTAAGCTACTACTGTAAATTAAACTTCCAGTCAATACTAGATAGATAGAGAACAAGACTTTCACTCCACTCCTTTACAGGGGCAAGTATGATACATTTCTTTGTAATGAAGAAAGGGTTTTTTTTTCCCTTTACACTTCGCAAGCTAGATGAGACACATAGACTAATAACCTGTTTGGCCGAACTTCTAAAATCAGCTTATTTTGAGCACTTTTTAAAAAAGTGCTTTTGGTGATAAATAGATTGTCTTTGGCTAATTAATTCGAAAAATATAATTAGTGTTTGATCAAGTTTTTTCTAAGTATAGTTTTCTCAATAGTGTTTTTCAGAAAAGTGCTTTTGAAGAAAAATTATATTTTTTTTCTTCTCAAAAATACTTTTTTTTCCTTTTAAAAGCTTGGCCAAATACCTTTATTTTTAAAATAAATACTTTTGACCAAAAACGCACTTTTTGCCCCAAAAAAGCTTTGACCAAACGGGCTATTAGATGCAAAACTGTGATCAAGAGAGATTGAAGGGCCTTTGGTTTCATAACTAGGATATTCCATAACCATAGCCTAGTTAATTATGCTGTAGCTTCCAAACACACACGCAAGTATATGTGGTCAACAAGTAATATAGTGGTAAGTTGAGTGTCGAACTCACAGAGACTTGTATAAACTACTCACTAAATCACTAAAATTGTTATTCAATCCAGCTAAAATCAAAAATCCAATAATATGATTATATTATACTACGATTCTAAATGATAACTAAATTATCAAGTAACGAGTTGATTATTGTGTATTTAGTATAGACTAAGTATTCCAGGGTTGTGATCGATTCGCCATTCCTATTTTGTTCTAATTAACACTCCCTTTCATATAATTCACTCATGGTTGCTAATTAATCGATAATTTCTCTCATAGTCATCCCCCGAAGTACTACTCGCCTATTTAAAATAGATAAACACCTATATTCCTATGAAATCAATCTATTAAGAACGCATTAAGAGTACGATATTTAATTAAGCATAGTGACTAGGTATATTTCTATCCTAACCACAAATCCTCCTCCCTAAGGGTTAAGATCATGCTCTCTTCAATTCTTCTCTAATCTAAATACGACTTTCCCAAGCATAACATAGATACTAAATAGACCCTAACTGCTGGTCAGACAATTAAGCAATTAATCACAGAATTGAAGAAACAACCATATATTAGTGAATTATAATCGAGGTTAACGTTAAACAACAATATTCATGGCTAAATCACAGCCCGAGAACAATGGATTTTTAGCCACTCATGAAGTAATCAAATAATTGCATAAGTTTTGAATAATTGAAAATACTAGAAAAGATGAAGAAATTTGAGATGCTCTTGCTCTCAGATGTTTCTTGTGTGTATTTTCCCTCCCAAGTGGCGTCTCTCCCTTAAAAATATGTTTAGTCTTGCTTTTATACGTGTTGGGTAGGTCTAGGGTCGAAATAACCGTGTCCTAGACAAAATTGGATAAATTTCACGTCACTGGCGCCCTCCAAGGCGCTGCCAATTTAGAGTATACTGTTTCTGGTGCCATAGGTAGGGCTGGGTGCCACCTGTGGCGCGACTTTCCTGTTTTTGTCCGTTTTGGCTCTAATTTCGCACATATCGCCCCCGATTGCTCCCGAATCATTCCTACGCATAAAAACACATCAAATTAACATAAATCAATACATTTCACATCCTAAATCCATGAAACAAAAGTATGCCCAAGTGTAACATTTTAATTCAATCAATTCCAACAACCTATTTGTCACCACCCAACCTCAAAAGCCGACTTGTAACCACTAAGCACCCTCAACTCATGCACTCATCCAACAAGAAAGTTTACAACATCACTAATCATTCATGAGATCATGTCCCCTTACCAACAAACGAAAGAGTGAATATAATAGTCCACACATTCAAATGTGCTTTGGAATATAGATTAAGGACATCACACAATTGAACAAAATTCGCTCACTCTAAAAAAGAATTCATATGCATCCCGTGGTCGTACCATAAACTTGCCCGTAGTGTATATCTCTACTAATTTAAACTAGCCAAGTCTAGGATCAATTAGGACTTTAAGGTTGTAATATAGGCCAAGGGACGGGTATGATACATTTAGAAATAGTGACTAACCCTCCTAAGCACTTTAACACACTACATTAACAATTCAAGCATATATTCTTCTCAACCAATTCACTTGCCACAAACCATATACAGCATAGCCCTTACGTTTATTTAAGCACTTCTGTACTCCCACTAGATCATTTTCTCTTTTCTTTTTCTTCTTATTTTTACCTCTTTTCATTCACACACTCCATACATTAAAGTTCATCGGCTAGTGACTTTCGATTTCAACTTTTAGTGCACAAACGGGCCTTTTCATGGTTCCACTCACAAATTACTCCCCAATATCTCAGCTTACTTCCTTTAGCGACTAAGTGCCTTAGGGGGTAAAGGTTCAATCAATATCAAATTAAGAACAAAATATAGGTATGGCTTGTAATGTGGTTGCCAAAGAAAAGGTCTATAGGCTCAAGGGGGCTAGCAATAGAAAATTTTATTTTCTTATGTGACAAGCACATCTATGGTCAAATAAGAAAATGCCTACGTCATTTCCTAGATTAGCACAACTTACAATTTCGCTTCAATTAAAACACATGGCAAGTTCTAGACTACACAGGATAGCACAAAAAATCACAAATCCTCACACACACGTTGCACATGACTTAATCAAGATGGTTCCGTTCAACTGTCAAGTTAAGCAAAAATACATTATTGAGAAATTTAATCGATATTGCACTATGTAGCATACAAGTCGAACAGCTGAGAGAGAACGTCACAAAATAGGCTATTTACTTTACTTAGGCTTCACAATTCAAACCAAATACAAGGAAAGATAGCATGTATGTCATAACCTAATGTTCCAGCATCAACCATGTCAATGAGTATCTCAGAGCGACTCAGTTTCTTCCTAAACTACTCCTAAAAAAAAATTACCCGGTTCGAGCTACATCCTTGGAAACGAACCGGCGCCCAAAGAAAAACCAAGGGATACTACCTAACTATTCAAAAAAAAAAAGAAACTTTTTGGTATTTTTAATCAGACTTTAATCCCTTAAGAAAATTATCCAAAAGATCCATCGTCGGAAAAAGTCCGAACTTTTCCTAATTTTTTTTTCAATTTTCGGTTTTTTTAAACTAGACTATTTCTACTACGAGTTCTAAAAGAAAAACTAAATAAAAAAATTTAGTTTAATACAATTACACTTCAGAAAGTAGTTTTCCGACCCCACACTTATATTATGCATAGTCCTCGTTGCACGAGCACATAGAAAAATATAAAAACAAGGGTGAAAAATACTCCCTGAGGCCCTCTCGGGCCTAGCTCGGACATGATCCTCAATATTAAGGGTCGGGGCGACCCCACACTTAAGCTCAAACATGCTCCTCAACTTCAACTTCGGGTACCCAGACTTCCCCTACTCTGCAAAACAAAAACAACACGAAACTTGACACTATATAAAAAAAAAAATTAAAATACAGCCTGGGTTGCCTCCCAATAAGCGCCTTATTTATAGTCGTGGTACGACTCCATCACTTTCACCACTTTTCCTTCCACTTTGAATATATAAATTGCGCCCCCAATTTCGAATCAATTTTTCTGTCACGTTCCTAGGGCGGTGGTGTAAAAATAAAGGAACCAAGCAATAGATATCACATCTTGCACTTCTTTGACTTTAATTGAGGGATGTCGTTTTGTCTCCTTGGCGTCACAAATGTCAGAATATAAGTACTTTGTTCCTCATCTATTGACTCATCCATATTCTCGATTGGATCAATTCCCATGTCACCAGCCAAACACAATGTTAAAAAGTATTTAGAATGAGATTCAATACGCTCCAACTCCAAAATTGCGTTATTTTTAACATCCTCTATTTTGCACTCTTCGTCAACCTTGGCACCATTAATAATATTTTGGTCGAATAGTTGGAATTCCTTTTTCTGCTCCACAAGCTGGCCAGTATCCACAAAAATTGGTTGTAGAGCATCAGACGCCTAAACCTTTTTATTCAATTGAGCCTGCAAGTCATGGATATCTGAGCCAAATTGGTCGAGTGCTACAAAAGTCATGAGTGATCATTGGTCTGATGCTTCGGGTGAAACCAATTCCCAGGGTGTGATGGGCGGTGTGTACAGGGCCCGGGTACATATTCACTGCAGCATGCTGATCCGCGATTACTAGTGATTCCAACTTCATATTCCCGAGTTACGGAGAACAATCCGAACTGAGGCAATCTTTCCAGATTCGCTCCATTACAACCTTGCTTCCCATTGTAATTGCCGTTGTAGCACGTGTGTGGCCAAGCCCATAAGGTCCATACGGACTTGACGTCATCCCCACCTTCCTCCAGTATATCACTGGCAGTCTGTCATGAGTGTGGCACGAACCTTTTTGTTTGTTTCAGAGCCATTTGTTTGGGCGGGGCGTACTAAAGCCACTATGTACCACACCATCTGTGGCTCGCCTGAATGCCGAGTCTTTCTCTGCCGTCAACTCGACGTCGTCGTCACCTGCAAGATAAGGCCAAAAAATTAACTTTACTAAACAATCAAGAAAGGCCCTTTCTATCTAGAAATAGAAAGTGCTTCGAAAGGCGCCGACTACCTTCTTACTGACAGCACAACTAGGTGCTGGCACTCAATTAGTAGCGCTGGCACGTCACTCGGCTCCTCGACTCACTTCGATTGCAAAGACTTTCTCCTTAGGCGCATGTCTCAGCAACACAAAACGAGGGTTTCGCTCATTATAGGACTTGACCAAACATCTCACGACACGATCTGAATTGAAATATACTTAGAAAAATCATTGTATTTTACTATGACTTTGCTTTACTATTGTTGTTGCATCGAAAGAGATAAATGTTGACTAATCTGGCTAATATTGAACTTGGTAAAGTGAAATGATTGAATAATTGAAAAATGAGATTATTCAGGAATACACATTGAATGTTGAGATTACGCATTGAATTTCTAGTAGTAGATCCATAATCAAAAAAGTGTTTGTGATTGTTCCAGAAGAAATGAAACAAAAGATATGGTAGAGCTAAGACAGTTATTGTATGAGGTCTACCCAATGCTAGATGCAGAGGCATAATAGATCGATATGAACATCATAAGCTGTCTGGTAATAAAACCAGTTGTTGCTGATACATTCTTCTCGGTTCCTTCTTCCATTGTGAGCATGCGATTTTTGCCTCGCTTGAACTATTCCTATAGAATTCTTAAAAGTTAGGATTTTTCTTTTATTATTTAAATTTTAGGATTTAATTGTGTAATTTTGTGTGCATTTTTTCATTTGTGTGTGCATGATAATTCATAAAAATATAAAAAAATATTGTAGGGGGATTTAGTATTTAATTTCACATTATTTCAGGACTAATTGGTAATTAGGCTTGTACAAAAAATACAAAAAAATCATAAAGAAACTTTGATGTTAATTTTAGTTCTTTTTAGGTTTATTAATTTCCTTCAAATGGGTATTAGGCTAATTGTAGCTTAATTAGGAAGTTTGATTTAATTTTGAGTTTTAATTTTAGTTTAATTCTGAATTTTAACAAAAAAGGGGAAAAGAAAAAAAAAAACAAGTAAAAGGAATTGAATTAATTGAATTGAATTTGTAAAAAAACAACAAAGGAAAACAAAACAACAGGCCTGATTGAAGAAAAATGTTTGGGCCAGATCCATTACAGCCCAAACGAGACCCTGAACCAAACCCAACGCAAGAGCCACCGGTCCAGCCCCGTTCAAATAAAATGACATCGTTTTGGTGGAAATTCATCTTGACCATCTAGGTTTCTCAATCTAACGGTCAGGAACTGATAATTTTTTTGATATATCAATGTCGGAAAGACCCCTACCCCCCGCAATCCATCGTCTCTCACAATCCCAGCAACCCTAGAGACCTCCCCTCCGTCTGCCGCCGCTGAAAATTGCCTATGGCGGCTGCAAAGCTCCAACGACCCCCAAATTTACACCCCGCGTTCCTCTCCTCCTCCCCTTTCCATATCTACCTTTAGTTCCTTTCGAATATCACCCAAACGTCTCGAATCTTCAAAAATCTAAGCGTCGCCTCCGCCGCACACGGCGGCGCCGTCTCCAAATAACCCCAAAAATACACCCTAAACTCCCCTCATTCTCCTATTTCCAAAACTCCAAACCCCGTCCCTCGAATCTCCATCAAATCCTTCGAATATTGAATCAAAGACTCCGGCCAAAACCGTAACTCCTCCAAATGGCCCCAAAATCACACTCCAAGCTCTCTTCACCTCCCTCTTCCCAAACCCCTAACTGGTTTCCTTCGAATATCATTGAAGTTGCTCAAATTTCGAATCATAAAAATGGCAAAACCCTAGAGCTACATAGATGAGTTTTCGTTGCTTTCTTTTGTTATTTGAATTAGTTTCTTCTCCATGACTGATTCCTCTTCATGATTAATCGGTTTAGGTTTGCTTACCAATCCGTTTAGAGTCAGTAATTGAGTTTGTTTTTCTCTGTTCTTATTTGTTCGTTTTATTTTGTTTTGAGTTCTAATTCTTTGATAATCGATAACATGAATTTGTTTTTTTTTAATTTTGTTATATTTGATTTCTCTGTTATTAAAATTAGTTTAAGCATGGTTTCTAGGTCTGTAATTATCGATTAGTTTAGTTTGATAATCTGATTCATACTTCTGCTTGGTCTTGGATTTTCTTTTGTTTGCCAGTGTTGGATTTTTCTTTCCATATTGATGCAATTTGATTTTAATTTCAAGTTGTTTGACTGCCATTAATCATATTTCATTGATTGTTAGATCTAATTTCATGATTAGTTAGTTTGTCTAATTAGTTCAATTTAGGATCTATTTGATTATAGCTGTTTGATTCCATCCCTGGATAGTTAACCATGGTTAAGTGGACTGGGGTAAAAGAATTGGATTTGGTTTAGTCTAGGTTTGTGATTCATGAATGAACTAAGGGTGGTATAGGCATTTTTCAGAGAGAATATTGCAATAACAGAAAAAGAACCCTCTAGAAGCTTCTAGGTTGGGGTGTTAAGTTGAATATCAGATTTTAGGTAGTATAACGTGGAAAACAAGCTAGGAATTCTAGTTAAAACTGAAAATTGAATGAGGGGTCTAAAAACAAAGTAAAAATCTGAAAGAGCCCCCATTTTTTGCCTATAAAAGGCAGTCTCTACTGCCTTGCCAAACAAGTTTGGAAGTCTGAAAAATTTGAAATTCAAATTCAAAAACAAAGGTCTGAAATCTGAGAGGAAAGAGTCCATTTTAGATCTCAGATCTTCAAGAAACCGAAAAAATAGCACAAAAACTCCAAAAAATACTATTCCATTGAGGTTTTCTCAGGATAAGTTTGAATTCTAGCTGTTAAATCAAATTCTTAGTTCATATAAGGTGAAAAATGGTTTGACTACTCTTTAGATCTTAGTGGTTCAAGTTCAGAGATTCCTGGGTTGATTTTGAGTGTATTTTGGTTCAGTCCAATCTGTTTTCAGTTGTTTATTGGTGTTTATCCTTCTGCAAATCATTCCTGGGTTGCTGTGACATTGTTTTGGGTTGAAATTGATCCTGTTTCTATTAGTTTTGACTGCTGCTCGTTATTGCTTAGCTGATTATCCATTTCTTCTTATTCTTCCTCAAATTCCAGGTACATTTTAAAACCTCTAATGATGTATGAAGAAGCTGAATCAGCAAATCTGTGTTTGAGTTATTGAAGAAATAACACATTGCTCCTGTTATTGTCATGCAAATTTGTTTAAGTATTAGTTTTCTGTTTTCTCTAGAGTGCAAAGGTCAATTGAATTTAAATTTTCTAATATTGTAATAACTGGACTGTTCAAAATGGATTTGTCTTTATTTGTTTCATTAGTTTAATTCTGATATAGTTTGATTCTCTACAATTAATAGATACTAATTTGAATCTGAAAGTAGTTGATGGTAATTAAACTGGATTCCTGTTTCATTAGTTGAGGAGCTTTGATTCAATTAATGATTTCATAGTTCGACAAATTCGAATCTGAAAGTAGGCCGGTGGATACTAATTTGCTTATCATGCTTACTTGTTAGAAATCAGAAACAAATGGTAGTAGTTACTTCTAGCGTTTGGTCCATGATTAAATTGTGTAAAGGGATTATTGATCAACATTAAAGGTTATTAGATTTCCAGATCTAGTGTGAAAGTTCATTAGAATATAAATAAGTTAAAACATGAATGAGTTTTGGATTTAGACAACTAAGACTTTGTCAAGTCCAATTGTGATTAAAAGTTAAATTCTACTGTGTTTATTATCAGATTTAATAAAATCAGGTTTTGGGCTCATTATCGGATCTAGTAACAGGCCCAGTCAAGGCCATGAGGTCTCAATTCAAAGGCCCTAATCCCACCTCACTTTATATTTGGTCCTGTGCAGAGGCCCACAATTGGGCAGCTCCTTATAGAGCCTGACCGAAAATTCCCCCTTCTTGGGCTAGTCTCAAGGCCCAATGTGCTGAAAGTCTGATTTTTTAAAGTTGTTATTTAATTTGGTAATGCAATTCTAGGTCTTCCAAGTTAGGTAGCGAATTTAAATTAAGAGGTTTTCCTCTTGTTTATGTTTGGCTTGTACTTGAGGCCCAAATTTTATAGTGTTAATTAATTAGGTTTGTTAGAGACAAGCTTTAATAGAGAAC
Organism: Nicotiana glauca; assembly: GCA_026770625.1. NCBI lineage: Eukaryota > Viridiplantae > Streptophyta > Magnoliopsida > Solanales > Solanaceae > Nicotiana > Nicotiana glauca. The sequence continues at coordinate 20,615 of MU719914.1, forward strand.
ATTAGTCTCTTTAGGATGCCCTTTTAAAATAATTTGAGGTGCGTCGCGCCAAAAAAAATCACAAATCGCATGGCCCTCTTTAATTACTTCTTTTAAAATGTTTAGAATTCGGGACGTTCCATTTAGCGAATTTCCATGGATTTCCGCAAAGTTAACAACACGTTAGTCGCTTTAGGCGCGTTCTTTAATAAATCTACCTTCTTAAACTCTGGTGTGCATTTCATGCGACCCAAATCCAAATTCCAATACGTTAAATAAATTGTGTCGCGGATCCGGGTGCATTTCATGTGACGTGATCCAAAAATATGTTTTAAACGACGTTCAATTTCTTTAAAATCAATTAAAAGCGGTAAATAATTTTAAAATTGCATTATAGGATGACATGTATTAAAATCATAGTTTTAGCCAATTATAATAGTTTAAGCGACCGTGCTAGAACCACAGGATCTGGGGGTGCCTAGAACCTTCCCTCGGGTCAACAAAATTTCTTATTCAGAATTTCTGGTTCGCAGACTCCATTCTGGAAGTCGAAATTTTCCTCGATTTGGGATTCAAGATAAACCGGTGACTTGGGACACCAAAAGCCAAACCTATCCCAAGTGATGACTCTGATAAATAAATAATCCCGTTTCGAATAATGTCACTTAAAATGGAAAAACTCCCTTATACGTCTATCCTTCGGGGTAAGTGTGTAAATAAGGAGGTGTGACAGCTCTGGCGACTCTGTTGGGGAAACGAACCCAAAGTTTTGATTCAGGGTTCAAGAATTCGAACTTAGAATAGCTATTATAGTTGGCTTTATCTGATTTTCCTACATGTTTCATGCTAAATGTGCTAAATGCTTTACCGCTTTGATATTTGTTGAATTGTATAGATAAACTTCTACGAATCCTTTCCTCTCTTTGAGTCTTCTATATCATGGAGAAGGGTGCACTTCGTGTAGATTCTCTTCTGTTTGGAGTCTTTTCCCATTTAGAACGAGGTTTGGATAAGTTTCTAAGCCGGTGGAGCTTATGTATCCCCGGTACGCTGCCTCCCCCTCGGCTCGAGTTGTCCGCTCGGGTAAGCCAGGTCTAGACCAATAAACCTAGGGTTTAAACCTAGAAGAACAAAACCTCATGCCGGATCCCTAGTAGGAACATTTGTTTGCATCATGTGTATTTGACTTAGGGGACTCTACACAGGGGTTGGGTCCGTCTAGGATAGGTGACCTAAAATGAAAAGACCATCCTGATGCATATTACGTGCTACTTGTGCATTTATTTGCTTTGGATTTGCATGTTGAACGGCTTGTATATAATGAGAGAAAATTGAGAAAAATATCAGTGTTAGGACTAAGTGAGGGTAACCACTTGTTTCAAAAAAACCCAATGCCCAAATAGTACTGAAATGCTGCCGGATTTTTGAAAAAAAAAGGAAAATATTTGAAAAGAAAAAAGAGGAAAAAAGATGTTTTAACAAATATTTGGTTTTGACAAAACGTTTTGCCCGAACTATGCCAGTTTGATTCTCACCGGATGTGAGATACATAGGCAACCCTCATTGGGTCCAACTTCCCTTTTGCAAAAATAGCCAAAAATACCAAATTTTGAATTTTCGTCATAAATAAGTTGGGTGATGCCATTCTTGTTTTAAAATAAGCCGAATGTCCCCAAAAGGGCGCCAGAAGGCTGTTTTTGCATGAACAGCCACCCTGAGTCATTTTTACGATTTGCGGGCACAACCTTAAAATCTTCTTCCCTGAGGTGCTGAAAGGCCGTATCCGCAAAATCGTGTCTTTGTATTTCTTAAAATAATTTTTTTTTGAAAAATAGCCACTTTTTCTGTTTGGGTCAAAATAAAGCCTTGAGTCATTTTAAATAAATGTGTAGGATGACTACAATTGACATTGAACCCTTCTCATTCCTGAGTGAGATCTCTTTGGAGCTCCACATGTGGTGGAATGACTTAGAAAAAGGTAGCAGAGAAACGGTGGTCAAGGTTTTGGGTGGCCTCGTCGAACTATTGAACATTAAACCAAGAACGGATATTATTGAAGCACTGATACATTCTGGGAACCAACTCATAACATATTCCTTTTCTCGGACTTCGAGCTTACACCCACGCTAGAGGAGATTGTGGGATATGCGGGTCTCAACAGGAACCTCAGGAGCAGATACCCATTGGCACCGAGACCAGTGACCCTCCACATATTCCTGGACTTATTGAGCATTAGTCGGGACATTCAAGATAAGCATCTATCAGAAGGGTGTTGCACACTTCATTTATTATACCACAAATATGGCAACTCGCGAGGTTTCGAGGAGCCTAACACCTGTTTGACACACGCCGAAAACAAAGATAAATGGGAGGCCCAGCGGGGACTGACTTTCATGGTAGCTTTTTTGGGGGTCGTGATCTGTCCACAAAAAGACGGTCACATAGATATTGGCTTTGTAGGAATGTTGGATGTTTCCATAAAGAAGTCTAACAGCACGGTGGTTCCCCTGATTGTGGATGAAATGTATCGAGCTTTGACCAAATGCTGAGAGGGTGTAAAATTCTTTCAGGGTTGTAATCTGTTGCTACAACTATGGATACAGGAGCACCTTTGTCATTGCACGGGGTACATGAACCATGGTTTAACTGAGTTGAGTTGTATTGAGGAGTTTGGAACCCGGGTAACAGGTATTGAGTTCCCCGAGGGCACTGAGGCTTGGCTATCCTACTTGAGATCTTTAACTGTTGATAAAATTGAATGGGCTTTCGGATGGCTTCCCACTACTGAGGCAGTAAACACACCAGCTGAAGTACCCTATATTCTCTTGATGGGCATTCGGAGTATCCAACCCTACGCTCCTTACCGAGTCTTGAGGCAGTTGGAAAGATTCCAAACCGTCCACGGTGATGAAGATCTGAGCAAACAAGTCATCGAACTAGGCCCGAAAGATGCATTTCCGGAAGGAAAAATCCGCCAAATATGGAATGAATGTAGGTATCTTGAGCCTAAAACCATAGTACGGGATCAGGCTAAAGGCGAAGTGGACCCCAAATACTTTGTCTGGTTTGGCAAAAGATTTCAAATTCCTGAGAGACCCGCCAAGAGGCCACATGTACAACAATTTACTGACGGGGCCCAGGTTTAATGGGATTGGCTAACCAAAGAGAATGAATACAGGACCCGAATAGGAGCATTGGAAAAGCAGGTTCTGGATCTTCGATTTGAAAATAGTTTGCAAGATGCAGCCGATGAAGGTGACAAAAAGAAATTGACCCAAGAGAATGAGGCTCTTAGGGCTCAAATCCAACAAATAAAAATAGCTACTAAAAATCAAGAAAGAAGTCGGTCTGACGAGAGGTTGATAAAAGGGATGAAGAAGCAAGTCTTAGAGTGCCGGGAAGAGTTGGAGAAATCTGAAGGGAATATGGCAAAAATCTGGGCACAGTGGGCAAATAAAATAGAGGAAAGAGCCCAATTTGTGCAACAAATGAAAAGAAATTATGAGGGAGCCATTGCTAATCTGAAAAGAAAAATGAACACCTTTGAAGATAAGGCAGCCCAACAGGACAAGGACTTTCAGGCTGAGAGGGAATAGTGCTATAGGCTAATGGCCGAGATGGAGAAAGAAATAAAGCTGTTGCAAGACCATCACTTCCACGATTCCCAGGTGTTAGAGGCCCGTAACCAGCAGATAAGCCGACTACTCCAGGAAAAGGGCCGGATCAGAGAAGGAATTAGAGGCATTGCGGATTATATTGTCATGAAATGTCAGGCCGGCAAGAGAATGGGTCGTACCACTTTCTTTGCTACAGTGATGATATTTGTTCGTCAGATTATGAATGATTTGGAGCAGTTGCAAAGGGGTCTTGCACATCGGCCCGCGGTGGTGCCGAATGATGCCCCGCGGGCCCCAGGATGTGAATCTTTAATGTACTCTTGATCTAGTTTTTAATCATCGAGTCTGTATTTTGTTATTTTGAGTCTGTTTTTGTAATTTTCCTTTTCAAGAAAACAAATAGTCTAGTATCTCTGTAATCAAAGTTTTATTAATGAAAAATTGAAAATCCCAAAAAATTATTTCCTTATTTTTGCATTTATTTGCAAGAACTACTGTCACACCTCCTTTCGGCACGCCCCCACCCCGAGGGGTAAGAACGGGCGAAGAGAGTTTTTCCAATTAAAGTGACAATATTCGACACGGGATTATTTTTGTTTGTTTCAGAGTCGCCACTTGGAATAAATTAAAGGTGTCCCAAGTCACCGATTTATTTAAATCCCGAATCGAGGAAATTTCGACTTTCCTAATGAAGTCTGCGAACCAGAAATTCTAAGTAAGGAATTCTGTTGATCCGAGGGAAGGTGTTAGGCACCCCCGAATCCCGTGGTTCTAGCACGGTCGCTTAAATTATTGTAAATGGCAAAAATATCTGATTTTATACATGTTATAGATTACGTGCTCTTATTAAACCTCGAACCGCTTTATTCCATTACACTTGCATATTTAAAATTCTCAAAAAGGGACAGCCCCATTTGTGACGAGGTTACTTCAAGTCATGCTCAGAAGGGACTTATTGAGAACTTTATCACATGAAATCCTTATTCATTCTAGTAATAATCTTATGCCAACATGTGTCGTTCAAAACAAATTCAAAATGTGGCCATGGTTGCCTTATATTTTCGGATTAGTGTTAGCTCATATTGAATTAACCCTAACGACATATATAAGCGTAGTACGGAGGTGCTTGATTCATTATCAAATTATTTCCTAGTCGAGTACACGAGGCAATCAGTTAAAGAAGTAACTATAGTACTATTATGAAACTCTGTTTTTTTTACGAATGCACTACGAGAATCATCTATTCCAAATAATCACACATCCCTAGTTAAATACACACCAAGCTATTGGATTAGTTCCAAACTAGAGATGTACTCGAATTCTATGCATTTGAACTAAAAGTTAATTGAACCAACCACACCCTTAATGTTCTAAATTAATAGTACAAACTCCACTGTAATTTAAAACAGTTCTATTTCTATTATGACAAATCAGATATAACAGAAATGTAGGGGAGCAGTTCTATCTCAACAGTATAGCTAAAAAACTTGATCTTCTTTATTGTCAAACGAGGTAAGCCATATCAGCAACGGTTTGAAAAATGTGTACCTGGAATCCAACAACAGAAATGAAGAGGAAGGAGATCAGTAGTAGCTCAAGACAAAGCTATAGGGCAACCATACAGCAGCAAGACAGCAGACAACACAGCCACAAGAGACCCCAGCCAAACAACTGAAACTACTGTATAACAGTAGTAGGCAGCCTAAGGGACAGATTGAAATCTCCGGAATGAAATCAAAACCACAAAGAACTTGAGAAAGCCCACACAGCAAGAACTAAAGAACCAACGGACGAACGAAACAGCATTCAAGTAAACCCCAAAAGAAACCTCTGGAACTGAAACGTAGAGCAGACTTAAAAACGAACAAACATCCTCTGAGACTGCTGGCTAAAGGAGCCTTTAAACTGATGGTTAGAGTTCTAAAACTAATCCTTTGAAAGCTCCTCAACTGATGGTTTAAAGCTGTGTATACCAGAATGTATCCCAGCACCCTCCCTTTGTTTTCTATTGCTCTCCCTCCTTCAGAATGTGTTTATCACTCAATCGTTTTTCTTTTTCTCTCTGGAATCCCCTCTCTTTAGACTCTATCTCTTTGTGAAAAATCAAAATCTCTTTAGAATCTCTTTCTGTCCCCCTTATATTCTGAAACTTTCTTTCTTTTATAACCTCCCTAACAGCCTTGCAGCCCCATTTTTTAAATGTTTCAGACCTGGCCAGTCCCATAATATTCTCCCTGTTTTTCCACTTCAAATTGTCTAAGTATGGGGTTCCTATTTTAAAATATTTGAACTGCAGGAGCTAGTGGACTGCCTGCTGTCCAGCAGGTTCCACTAGCCTATCCCATGTGCACTGCACCCTCAACTTGACTGTTAGACAAATTGTAAATTCAAAATTAATAGCCTTCTCTTTTTAATCCATTTCAAACAATCAAATTTTGATAGTGTATTAGTGGGCAATTAACAGGCTTAACTGAATTCTGTATTTATTATTAGGATTAACAGCTATAACCAATTCAGACCCCTAATTCACAAACACAAACAAGAACAAACAGGCTTGATTCAAACAGCAATTCCGGACCAAATTAACATTGTTAATCCCTGTTCTACTGTCTCAGCACACAAAACCATATAATTAATCGACGACGTTTATTTAGTCGATTACAACACGTATAATCGATAACAAACAAACGCCGAACAATTCAGTGATTCTCAGCAACTTAAACCAAAGAAGAAAACAATGAAACTAAACTATTCGACGACGCTAATCGACGCGAATACACATTCTATCACGAACAACAATTAAAACAAACAAAGCAGAAACAAAATTGACCAAATAAAAGGTCTGGGAGATGAACAGAAAAATTGAGAAAAGAAAATCTAAAAAATACACATATAGCTATACTAAACAAAATATGAACAACAAAGAAGAGGAAGAAATACCTCGAGCAGGAATTAGAACTAACCGGACTCGGACCAAAAGGATTGGGAATTTTGAAGCCAAATGGGCCTTAACCGAGGTGTTCTCAATTGAGAACACCCAAGCTAAGGTCCATTAGACCTCAATTGCCTGGGAATCTAAACGGAAACCCCCTTTTGGATTTTTAGGGTTCATAGCCGCCACTGGGAGCTCGAGGCCTTCTGGTTGGATTCGAACCGGACCAAGGTTCGTTTGGGTGTGAGGGAGGTCAGGAGGTGCTAAGGTGTGAGTTTGGGACGGTTTGGCGTTGGTCGAGTTTCGACTCGAATCTTCGATCGAAGATTCGAGAAGCTTGGAGATGATTCGAGGTAAGGGGTTGATGGATTCATGTTTGGGGTGTGACAGGGGTTCCATGGTGTGAAAATGGTGGTCACCGGCATCGTTGCCGCCGGGTTTACGGCGAGAGGGAAGGGTGGCGGCTGGCTAGGGTTTCCTGGCCTCGTCTCTGAGTTTGGAGACGATGAGAGACGGAGTGAGGGGGGTTTGGTTCGTGGGGGTGTGGGGTGTGTTTGGTTGTTTATATACGGGGCTGGAGATTCGATCCTGGCCGTTGGATGAAGTGATATCGATGGCCAGGATCCTTTCAACCGGAGGAAACGATGCCGTTTAGTTAAGTGGCGGGGCTGGGTCGAAATGGGTAATGGGTCGGGTGCTGGATCGGGTAGAGAGGAGAAACAAAGGCCGTTGGATTTATGGAGATGAACGGCTCAGATCGAGGGAGGGGAAACGACGTCGTTTGGACGTCTTGGAGACCAGCCTCCTGTGGCCTGGGCCATTCGCTGGTTTGGGCCAGGGCTTGTTTGCATTTTTAGCCATTTTTCTTATTTTCTTGCTTAGCCAATCTAAATTAAACACACTCTACAAATTAAAATAAATAAAATCACACACCTATTAATTAACACACAAACAAATCAATGCAAAACTATATATTTTAAATTACTTGGTGACAAAGGACGACAATGTATATATTTTTTTTGTAATTTTCTTTTCTAACTACTTTATGGCTAATTAATTTCTAAATGCATGCGATACGTATTTTTGTACTTTTTTTTGATTAATTCAAACAAATAACATGCGTACACAAATGCAAACAAATAACAAAAAATTCACACACACAATGCAAAAACTATTTATTTTGAAATTCTGGGAATAATTCTCATGTGAGGCAAAAATCACGTGCTCACAACTACGTTTGGTCTAATTCATGCGGGGTCATGATACGTAGGCAATCCCCATAAGATTCGACCGTAACCCTAAGAAAAAGAAAATACGAGGGAAGGAAATAAAAGAAAAACAAGAGTGGAAAAGAAACGCAAAAAGAGAAAAACCATGAAAGAAAAGAAAATAGAGAGTAAAGAAAAATCAAAATGAGAGAAAACCAGAAAGCAAAAGCAAGGAAACAAAAATCAAAAGAAAAGAAGCGGGAAGAAAGGTCGGGATGATGCATGCAACCGTGGCAAACATGTAGACACTCATTTAACTGTATAGGTGCATCACACCCCAATGTGCGGTTACCTATCTGTTACTTGTCTCAAACTAACCATTGTTGCTGCAAATATCCAGCTTAGGTTTTTAGAAACGGTGGTTGGTTTTTGGTAAGCTGGCATCGTATTGATATTTCACCAGATCAAAAGGAAGTACAGAAATGTCATCTGAAATGACTTTGCCACCAGTTCTCATCACTGAAGACAACCCCATCTCAGGGATCCCGGCCTCCGAGTCTGCCACAGCTGATGAAAACCGGATATTACATCTCCGAGTGATGAAGATGTGGGATGCATGGACTAATGGCAGGGAGCCTCCAAATGCTATCCCTCGCTTCCCTGAATTGTTCCCGAGAACCGGGGGTACTTCTAACATCCCCATCAGTCACCCGAATACCCTGTTTGCTCACTTTATAGGAACACCTTTTGAGGTACGCCCCCAGGTGTTCACATCAGGAGCATCCCCCAATATTTTTACTGCTCCACCATGCTCCACCACCACACAACCTTCACTACATAGGCCCGTTTTTGATCCCTCGGCCTTCACATTCCAAAATCCCATCTTTCAAGTAGATCCTCCTCAATATCCCACATACACTTACTCCTAACCATCACCATTTGAGCTTACACCAGGGCAAGATAAAACTCCCAAAGCTCATGAACAAGATGAGATGGCGAAAAGAATGAGGAGCCTTGAGCAGAGCTTAAAGAACATGCAAGGTTTAAGCGGGCAGAAAAGTGTTTCTTATATTGATCTGTGCATGTTCCCTCACGTGCACCTGCCCATGGGATTTAAAATGCCAAAGTTCGAAAAGTATGATGGGCATGGTGATCCCATTGCTCACCTGAAAAAGTATTGTAATCAGTTGCGCGGGGCTGGCGGAAAAGAAGATTTATTGATGGCTTACTTCGGAGAAAGCTTAGTAGGCATTACCTTAGAGTGGTATATGGACCAGGACGTCTCACGATGGCCTATTGGGACGATCTTGCTAGAGATTTTGTAAGACAGTTTCAATACAACATCGACATCGTGCCAGATATGAACTCTTTGGCAAATTTGAAGAAGAAGCCCTCGGAAAGTTTCAGAGAATATGCTATTAAGTGGTGCGAATAGGCATCGAGGGTGAAACCTCACATGGATGAAGTAGAAGTGGTCACTGCCTTCCTTCAGGCCCAGGAAGCAGATTTCTTCCAGAACATGATGTCGGCCATGGGTAAACCTTTTGTAGAGGCGATTAAGATCGGGGAAATGGTAGAAAATGGTCTAAAAACAAGCAGGATTTTGAGTCAGTCGGCCATCAGAGAAACCTCCCAAGCCATCCAAGGCGGGTCTGGAGGAATGGCCAAAGGTAAAAAGAAAGAGGAAATGGTTATGGCAGCATCGGGGGCAAAAAGATATCGCGCTCCCAGACCTGTGTTTTCCGAAAGAACCCCTCAACATTACTACCCTCATCATGATATGGCTTATGCTCCTCCACCTTATGCGGTCATGAACGCTCAACCCTTCGCCCGGCCGCAGCCACATGCCAATAGAAATCAACCTCCATTCCCAAGAAATCAGCCTCCCACCAGAACCACTATATTCCTCGACCTCCATAAAATAACTTCCGTCCTCGGGAACCACCCAGGAGACCAAACTTTACACCAATCGGTGAACCATACTCTAGTCTATTCCCGAAGCTTGTTCAAATGAATTTGCTGCAGCCCATACCTCCAAACAGGCAAAACCCAGAATCACCATCCTATCAGCAGGGCGTCCGATGTGCTTATCACTCAGGAGCTGAGGGGCATGATACAGAAAACTGTTGGACATTGAAAAGAGCCGTGGAAGACTTGATAGAGCAGGGGAAGATAGTGCTGAGGGACGAGGAGGTCCCAAATGTGACCAATAATCCTTTGCCAACCCACAGTAATGGACCTGTGATTGGAATGATCTGTGAGGATAAAGAGTTCGATCCGGCATTAAAGGCCATCATTGCCATTGCTGATGGAGAAAGAAAGCCAAAGTTGCCCCAAAGCAAGATAAAGGCTATAAGAAAAACAAAATCACCAAGACGGAGCCAGAAAAGAAAACTGAAGCCAGAACAGAAGCGATACCTCCCAAGGATGGAATTCTCTATATCCCGCAAGGCCGTCAAGAAAAGAAGCTGATTGTGAGCCCTCCAAAGAAATTGGAAGTGAAAAAGAGAACACAAGTGTACGTACCTAAGCAAGCCTATATGGTGCGGGGGACAATCAAACCACCTCGGCTGAGTGAGCCAGTGGTTATTGGACGCGTACCACAAAAGCATGTGACCAACCCTGCTGCAGTGCCATGGAATTATCATCAAACGGTGGTTACGTATAGAGGGAAAGAGATCCTGGAAGGGCTTCTATAAAATGTTCCCGCCAAAAAGTAATCAAACATAGAAGAGGTAAACAATGCTACCAAAAGGCGTTTCCCACCTAAGAAGCCTGTGAGTGGTGAGGAAGCGGAAGTTTTCTTTGAAAAGATGAAAATGGCTGACTACGAGGTGGTCGATCCGTTGCAAAAATGTCTTGAACAAGTGTCTTTACTGTCATTACTGTTGAAATCCCCTGAGCATCAAAATGTGTTGATGAAAACTCTGAATGAAGCCTACGTACCGGTTGAAACTTTGGTAGAACAACTTGAAAGAATGGCGAAAAGATTCTTTGCTATCAATTAAATCTCGTTCAACAAAAATGACTTGCCTCCAGAGAGAGATTCTCACAACAAGGCCTTGCATTTGACTGTCAAGTGTGAGGGATATTATGTAAAGCGAGTCATAGTAGATAGAGGCTCGAGTGTTGATATTTTCCCACTCTCCACATTGCAACATATGGAAATCGGGACCGGAAGAATTCGTCCCAACAATGTCTGTGTGAGAGCCTTTGACGACATCAAACGAGATACCATCTGGGAAATCGACCTAATCTTGACCATCGGACCGGTGGATTTCGAGGTGACATTCCAAGTGCTGGATATGGATACATCTTATAATTTTATTCTGGGAAGGCCTTGGATCCATGCCGCTGGAGCTGTGCCTTCTACCCTCCACCAAACGATAAAATTCGAATATGAGGATCAGGAAATCGTGGTCCATAGAGAAGATGAACAGTCGATCTATCGTGATCCATCTATCCCATGCTTAGAAGCTAGAGAGGGTAGTGAGTGTCACACCTCCTTTTCGCTACTACACCCCGGGGAAGGGTATAATAAAAAGAGTTTGTCTAATTAAAGGATAATCGAAACGGGATTCATTTTATTTAAGGTTCAGAGTCGCCACTTGGGAGATTTATGGTGTCCCAAATCACCGGTTTAGAATCCCAAATCGAGGAAATTATGACTCTGTTAACAGTCCGTGATTCAGAAATCCGAGTAAGGAATTCTGTTAACCCGGGAGAAGGTGATAGGCATTCCCGGATTCCGTGGTTCTAGCACGGTCGCTCAGCTGTCATATTTGGCTTATTTATTTGATTTTAGTACATGTTTTAACCTATGTGCTTTTTAACTTTGAACCGCTTTTATTATTATTTTAAGAGAATTGAAACGTCGTGAAAACACGTCTCGAACCAAGTCACATAAATGCACCCACGGTTTTTGACACATTTCGACTTCGTTGAGATTTGGATTTGGGTCACATAAATGTGCACCAGTATTTAGGAAGGTAAGATTATTTAAAACGCGCCTGAAGTGACTAACGCATTATTATCTTTGGGGAAGGCCGTGAAATTCGCTAAACGGCCCATCCCGAAGTCTAAGTATTTGTATAAACATTTATCGAGGGCCCCGCAATTTATGTGTTTTGTTTGGCGAGACTCATCTCGTTGATTACTTAAAAGGGCAAACCTAAAAGCCACTACGATTTCCTATGTTTATTTGTCTCTAATAACAAAAGAAAAGTCCTAGTAAATTTATTGCTGGATTAAAGCACACCAGAAGGAAAATTGCATTCAGGTCTTCCTCAAAAGAATGGCCCGTCACAAGCCTTGGCCCAGGCCCAAACGTACATGGACGCATGAACTGAACCCGGGCCGCTCATTAAGACACTGAGTCCTACACTTTGACAATGGGCTGTTAAACCCAAATCATTCAAACAGACCAAGCTCCACTTCAATTTAAACAAGTAGTCACTGAAATTACTTCAATTTGTTCTACTCAAATCGAGATGATACTGACTGCCTTTGATTGTAATTTTATACTCAGGCTTATGTATGACTGAACGGATCACTGCATTATTCTGAATGTGTTGATCAAACTAAAGTATTACTAGCTAAATTAAACTATAAACTTAATGGACTAACTTGACAAACGGGAACATTTATTATCAGATTCTACCCACACTCTAATGCTCACCCGGAAACACTAATTCAATTTCATACACCAAATAGATTTGGAGCAATTAGTCATGTGAGGCTATTAAACTAAGAAGTAATACATACAAACATAAAATGCCATGATTATCAATATGACTAATAACTAAATCATAAAGTCAGTTCTAGTATTTGACATTATCCTCTAAATTCAAAAGTTGATAGCAATTCATTTTCACATAAGCCTGTGGCACCACATACTACGCTAGAGTGTTGGAATTAGGATCTAGGCAAATAAATCACACAGTCCAAACAAATCACACTATCCAGTACAACTCGTGGAATTTTAGTTAATACAATTCAAAGTTGTTTACACAATTTAATTAGCATAACTCAACTAACAGAGCGGGAATTAACTGAGCTAGACCATGGATAAACGCAGAAAGGTAAATAAGATCAGCAGGTGAAGAATCAACAAGTTTCCATTCCAACTTCTTAACATCATGTATTACACCACCAAGGTTTGAGACATGTACCTGGAATTCGAATCACAATTGAAGAGATAAAAGTTAGTAGTGGCGACAATAACCCAGCAGCAAACCAGGAATAAGTTCAAGAATCCAAAACACTTGAAAACCAAGCAGGAGCAACGAATCAACCCAAAACAAATTCGAACTAACTCAAACGACCTTCAAATGAACCCAGAAATGACTCACAATGACACAAAACCCAAACTGATCCTAAAATGTCTCGATTGAACACAAAATCCACTTGAAAACCAACTAGAGACATTTCTGAACCTCAATTCCCAGAGATTGAGCTAAGAAATGCAAATCACCCATTAAAACTTGAAGTTAACCTAAGAAATTGAATAGAACAATATTTTTTGTTGATTTTCTGTGATTTTTCTGGTTTTTCTACAGCTTTTGTGTATTTGTTTTTTGAGATTTTCAGATGAAGAAGGTAATTTCGAATTCCAGATCTGGTTTTTTGATCTGAAATTCAAATTTCAGTTTATATAGACTTAGGGAAATTTGGGGGGAATTTTGAGGTTTTCTCCACTTCTCTTCAAGGCAGCATACACTGCCTTTTATAGGCAAAGTGAGATGCAACTCCCAGATTTTAGTTTTAACACTTTAGCCCCTCTTTTATTTTACCTCTTAGCTAATTGCTCCCTCATTTCCTAACTTGTTACTCAAGTTTATACTACCCAAATCCTGAAATTCAAATTAAAACCCCACCCTCGAAGCTTCTAGGGGCTTCTATTTCTGTTGTTGCAAGATTCTCTTAATTGAATTCCCCAGACTACCCTTTACTTGGATTCTAAATTACCAACCTAATTATACCAACCCCAACCCTGGCCCAGGCGATTAGCACAGAAATGAAGGCCTAAAAGCTTGGCCAAATAGTCAAGATTATGAATACAGAATTAATTTTAAAACAGAATTAATCCAAGCTTAGACTAACACTAATTCCTATCCAAATTAACATAGAAACAAAACGAGAAAAGAACAACAACATGGTGACGAAGGAGACAGAAACAGAACAAGGGCCCGGACAATAAATCGACGAGGAAGACGACGAAAGCAAAGTGAGAATGATACCTTCAAAGTCGCCAGACAACACTTGATGAACTCTGAGAATATTTGGACCATTATAAGTGATAAGGGAGATAGTTCTAGAGCCGTTGGATTAAACAAAATCAAAGGCTAGGATTCAAACCCTGTTAAACGGGGTCGTTTGGTGTGACTGGGGTGTTGGACGCGGGTTTGGGCTGGATCGTGGGCTGTTGGATGGGTATGGGAGGGGACACGAATTGGGCTTGGTATAAAGGAATTGATTCCAGCCCAACTGGATTTCTTTTTCCTTTTCCTATTTCAAATCCTTTTTTTTTGTAATTTCGTCTTCTTCTTTTTTTTTTTCCTTTTTTTTTTAAATTAAACTAATTCCTAAATTAATCCATAGAACCTAATTAACTTGAACAAAAACATTAATTAATTCTAATGAAAATTACCACAACCTAATTAAAAACAAATTAAAGAGAAAAATTACTCAAAATCAAAATAAAAATGCGAAGGTGCAAAAAATAACTAATTTACTACTTAACTCAAGAATTGTAACATTAAATCCTACATGCAAATGCAACCTATATTATTTTTTGTATTTTCTTCATCAATTTAAACAAAATAAAACGCGCAGACAAATGCAAAAAAAAAAAAAAAAAAAAAATTCCACAAAAATCCACAACATTGCAAACCCTGAAAAAAATGATTTTGTTTTGAATTTATGAGAGTAATTCATATAGGGCAAAAATCATGTGCTCACAGCTGCCCCTCTTTGCCCGGAAATACGAAGAGTTTTCGTGCAAAGATATGTGAGCGAAAACGAGCGAGTTTTTCCCGTTTGAATATTCCGTGTGAAGAATTTTTGAAAGAGTTGACCGCACCCTGCTTCAAAGGTTGCCTACATATCCTTGGCTAAAAAGGAATCAGGTCAGTGTAGTTCGGGAAGGTTTGGTAGCTGGGACTACCAGGAGCTGTGATTTCACTGCTGTTGCTGCTGCTACTGCTCGCTGACCTCCTTATTACACCGTGTCAAAATAAAAAGAAGCTAGCCTAGGCTATGATCTAGAATTACAAGAATAGTCCTATTTATGTCTTCAAACTTGCTCTTGTGTTGCCTTGAACTTGTATTCTTCCGATGGAATCCTTGTGTTGCCTTGCATTATGATCAGAGATGTTTTGCCATTCCTCCAGGTGATGCTTGACTGCTGAAATTTGAAATATGTGCCTCTATTCTCCAGGCGGGCTCCTGATTGCCGACGCTTGAAAGTATTCCCTTGTTCTCCAGGTGGGCTCCTGACTGCAACAACATAGACAAACAAAGAAAATTTTCTGCCCCAGTTTGGTGACTGGGCACATCATGTTATCCAATATCAAAAATTAAAAGCTAAAATTTGAATTGTTCTTCCCGTGTTCTCCAGGTGGGCGCCTGACGACTGAACTTGAAATGTATTCCCTTGTTCTCCAGGTGGGCGCTTGACTGCTGAAGCTTGACAAGTATTCCCTTGTTCTCCAGGTGGGCGCTTGACTGCTGAAGCTTGACAAGTATTCCCTTGTTCTCCAGGTGGGCGCTTGACTGCTGAAGCTTGACAAGTATTCCCTTGTTCTCCAGGTGGGCGCTTGACTGCTGAAGCTTGACAAGTATTCCCTTGTTCTCCAGGTGGGCGCTTGACTGCTGAAGCTTGACAAGTATTCCCTTGTTCTCCAGGTGGGCGCTTGACTGCTGAAGCTTGACAAGTATTCCCTTGTTCTCCAGGTGGGCGCTTGACTGCTGAAGCTTGACAAGTATTCCCTTGTTCTCCAGGTGGGCGCTTGACTGCTGAAGCTTGACAAGTATTCCCTTGTTCTCCAGGTGGGCGCTTGACTGCTGAAGCTTGACAAGTATTCCCTTGTTCTCCAGGTGGGCGCTTGACTGCTGAAGCTTGACAAGTATTCCCTTGTTCTCCAGGTGGGCGCTTGACTGCTGAAGCTTGACAAGTATTCCCTTGTTCTCCAGGTGGGCGCTTGACTGCTGAAGCTTGACAAGTATTCCCTTGTTCTCCAGGTGGGCGCTTGACTGCTGAAGCTTGACAAGTATTCCCTTGTTCTCCAGGTGGGCGCTTGACTGCTGAAGCTTGACAAGTATTCCCTTGTTCTCCAGGTGGGCGCTTGACTGCTGAAGCTTGACAAGTATTCCCTTGTTCTCCAGGTGGGCGCTTGACTGCTGAAGCTTGACAAGTATTCCCTTGTTCTCCAGGTGGGCGCTTGACTGCTGAAGCTTGACAAGTATTCCCTTGTTCTCCAGGTGGGCTCCTGATTGCTGAACTTGAAAAGTATTCCCTTATTCTCCAGGTGGGCTCCTGACTGCAACAAAATAAACAAACAAACAAAATTTTCTGCCCCAATTTGGTAACTAGGTACAACATGTTATCAAATATTAAAAATTAAAAGCTAAAATTTGAATTGCACTTCTCTTGTTCTCCAGGTGGGCGCCTGACTGCTAAAACTTGAAAAGTATTCCCTTATTCTCCAGGTGGGCTCCTGATTGCTGATGCTTGAAAAGTATTCCCTTGTTCTCCTGGTGGGCTCCTGATTGCTAAAACTTGAAAAGTATTCCCTTGTTCTCCAGGTGGGCTCCTGATTGCTGATGCTTGAAAAGTATTCCCTTGTTCTCCAAGTGGGCTCCTGACTGCAACAAAATAGACAGACAAAGAAAATTTTCTGCCCCAATTCGGTGGCTGGGTAAACTTGTGAATTGTTACCTAGGCTATTGATGCGACGGTGAGAGTAAAACTAAAGACTTGATTGGCCTGTACGCCTCCTGTGAGTAAAACTATTTGACTAAGATTTTTATCCTAGGAGAAAATTCATCAGACTAGGTTTTCTGTCTTAGGAGAACGATTCATGAGACTAAGATGCAGACCCTAGGAGAAAATTCATCGGACTAGGTTTTTTTATCTTGTTATCTTAGGAGAAAGTTTCATCAGACTAAGATTTTGATCCTAGGAGAAAGTTCATCAGACTAGGGGTTTCTATCTTAAGAGAAAAATTCATCAGACTAAGATTCTCTAAATGGAGGAAAATCCATCAGACTAGGACTTTTATCCTAGGAGGAAAATGTGAAAAATAATGGCAGCATTTTATGCACACTAGTAAGACATGCAAGGGCAAGGATTTGAGAAACTTCCCTTTTGTCGGCTTTCCTCTTCTTCCTTTTTTTCCTTTCATTTCCTTCCTATTGTTGAACCGACTTTCTTGCGCTGTTTTGTCCCTGTTTGAAATAAATAAAACTTGTGAGTTTAAAATGTGGTGGTTGGTTTATGGCCTTGAACTTTGAGGGCGGCTGCTTCTGCATTTGCCAAGATGACTGATTTCAACTCGAGGACCTTGCTTGTTTCTGGACTAACCCTTTCTCTGTCATCCTCGTCACATAGAATACCCTCCCACTATCTTCTATCTGTTGCGCTGCGTGAACTGGTATCTCCCCAACCTTATGTCTCATGTAAATTCCAAAGCACGACTATTGCCCCCCCATTCTGTGTGTATTATGTTCTTCCTCAACTTAAACATGCTTTAGCTTTAAGGTTTATTGCTCCTTCAATTGTCACGATAACTGCTTCCCCCTCAAAGACCTTGCTTGTTTATTGATTAACCACTTTCTTTGTTATCCTCGACACGGAGAATACCTCTGACCCATTCATCAAAACACCCTCCATCTGTTGCATGGTTCCTGAATTGAGGCGTACCCAACCCTTGTACTTCACACGAATCCCAAAGCATGTTGATTGTGGCCAACTCATTGTGCCTGTTGTTCGTTCCCGACTTGATGCTTTGATATGTTCACCAGATCCCATTTTGTTTGATTGGAAAGCTTGATGGCAGATTTTGAAGTCATTTCTCACTTGTTATGACCAGACAGACTCAAGATGAAGTAAACAGGACAAAAGGAATATAGTATGAGGACAATGAAAAAGATGATTCTTAACAAGAAAACTATCAATTAGAAACCTATCTGATGTGGATACCGACCCTAACGACCTTGACATGCACCCGTAGCCTATTCTATTTAGCAAATCTGCAGTTCGGTTCTTGTTGTGCCTTTCTGCCGTGAAACTGGGCTTCAATGCTCCATCTGTCCGATTTGATTCACAGTCCTTATTCGACTTGTGGCGCCCGTAGGGTTTTCACCATCAAGCCTCTCTCATTTTGGTTTTCTCTCAACTCACTTCGCCTTATGGTACCTGTGAGGGTTTTCACCAATAACACTCTCTCATTTTGATTTCTCTCACATCATCTTACGGCGCCCGTGAGGGTTTTCACCAATAAGACTTTTCATCATTTTTCTTCTTGTACCGGAGTGTTGCCCTTGACATGATTCACCTCCACCCACTTGACTCGGCATTTCTTGAAGACTGATCGGAAGGTTTTTCTTTGGACCGTAATGCAGGCTTTTGGACGGGATTAGAAAGAAAGGGTATCAAAGGCTCAAAAACAATTCGATGTGGGTTCAAAATTATAACTTTGGGAATCAAATCTCTTGCACAACCACAATTTCTAACCCAGTTTCTTACTTGAGGACTTTTGGACTTTTGTTTTGATGTGATTGAACCTCAGAGAGAGGCTGCCTATGTACCCTTTCGGGATCAAGTCAAACGTAGTTCAGGCCATAAAATTACTTCGTTGTTGCGATCTTTCCTTTTTCCAGTTTTCCTTTTCTTTCTTTTCATTTCTTTTCTTTTCCTTCTCTTTTCTTTTCTTTTCTCTTTCTTTTCTCTTCTTTTTTTCTTTTCTTTTTCTTTTCTTTTCTTTTCATTTCTCTTTTTTTCTTTTCTCTTTCATTATTTTTCTCTTATTTCTCCACTTACTTTCCCCGCTCGGGCTTACGAGTTTTATTATTGATTCCGAAAGAGGGGTACGAAAGAATCTAAATGAGGCTCAAAAGGGGTAACAAAGGATAAAGTATTTGGATAGCAGAACAAAATGCCTTCGTCATTCCAGTCTCCAAAACATGCCAAGTGAAAACTACACAATTGAACGAATTGAGGAAAACATAAGTAACATCCTTTGATTACACCAAAATTAATAACTATATTCACATATTTGCCTTCTGTATTTGTCGATTAGGGCAACAAACACGGTGCCACGAACGGCCCATGTAAACTTGGTGCAAACATGCCGATGATGCATTTCGACAGTATTTCTTTATGTTCCACCTGCCCCCCAATTTCACAATTTGGGCTCGAAGTGATCTCAACATGCCCTTCCTTATTCCCTCGAATGTCCTCACATCTTCAACATTGTTTCATTGCTTCATTACTAAACTAATTTTTTTAAAACCAGGCTGAGAATTATGCGTGCATGTCATGTTCCTAGAACCAGCATGAAAAGAATTGTAAAAGGAGAAAGGAACTAGATAAAATGACTAGAAATGGTGGGAAACTGAGAACTGCATTAGACTGACGGTGAAAGGGTTTAAACAACAAAACAAGCAAACTAGACTAGAGTTACAACCCTTGAACAAACCTAAACAGCACTACACAAGCTACTACGACGAGACAAAAAAGGCAAAGTGAAAAGATAGAAAGGTTTGAGTCACAAGACAATATCCGGATTACATCCTTAAAATAACCCGGACAACAGAAATGACAACAAAATAAACCACCAAAACTCCAAGAGATGGAGCATCTTCCCAATTACCAAGCACGGCGTCTTAGCTACTGAATTTCACACCAAGACTGCTGGAATTTTCACAAGTCTTCATCACATTTTTTTTGAGCACACTGCTTCTGGGTTTCTTCTGCCGGCTCATTCTTACGATCAATCATACCCACCATATGCGTCTCATTATGCACAGGAGATGGACATTGGCCAGTGTTTGCTACATTTGGACTTTGCACGACAATGTCGCCTGCATCAATAAGCTTCTGAATTGCATTCTTCAGATTCCAACATTTCTCTATGTCGTGCCCCAGAACACCTGAGCAGTATGCGCACTTTTGAGAAGGATCGAACTTCTTTGGAGGAGGGTTCGACACTTTTATCTAAATCGGCTTCAACATGTCCAGTGTCCTTAACCGCTGGAACTCCCAACGGAGTGAATGTTTTCTTTTTCCGTAACCTCTCATTCTTAAATACTGGATTGGGACGAAAACCTGATCCGGGGTGTTTTTGGTAAACTCGCAGGGGTAGATGGGCATTTTGAGGATCTGGGTATTGGGAATGTGATGGGAGACTTTGGGAGTTCTGTGGAGAGAAGTAGCGTCGGGGAGGGTCATCTAATGCACAAGGATA
Source organism: Nicotiana glauca (assembly GCA_026770625.1). NCBI lineage: Eukaryota > Viridiplantae > Streptophyta > Magnoliopsida > Solanales > Solanaceae > Nicotiana > Nicotiana glauca. The sequence goes on from MU719914.1 coordinate 40,818, forward strand.
ACCACGGGGATGATGTCGAGGCTGGAAGTGTTAATCAGGAAAACCTATTGGATCGTCTTTTCTGTTCCTCTTTCTTCCAACCAAGCTTACTGGTACATTCTGAATGGCTCCCGAACAACTCACAATTTTTCCTGACTTGATTCCTTCTTGTACTAGCTCCCCCATTTTTAACACATGATTGAAAGGCTTTCCCAGGGCCGGGATCAAATGACTGTTGTAGGTGGGTCCCTAGGCCTGTAGAAAAAGCCCAACCCTTTCTTCTTCGCTAACCGGAGGACTGACTCGAGCAGCTTGCTCCCTCCTCTGTGCCTAAAATCATTAAAGATTTCCTCCGGCCTCTTTTCCATCTTAGATAGCGAGGTGCGATCTGGGGTAACACTTGATTTGCATTGAAATTATCGGACAAAGTCTTGAGCCATGTCGCCCAATGTAAACCACTTATCAACATCTTGACGGGTATGCCAGTCCAAGGCTGCCCTAGTTAGGCTTTCACTGAAATATGCCATCATCATGTCATCTTTCTGGCCAACAATCCTCATTTCGTTGCAATAGACCCTCAGGTGGGCCACCGGATCTCCACGCCCATCGTACAAGTTAAACTTTGGTACTTTGAACCCTGCGGGCATGCCGCCCTAGCCTTCCACTCTTCGCTTATCCCTGAAGGACTGTTCTGTGCTTTTCAACTTCCTGGGTACTCCATCTTGCCCTTCTCTTCCTATAACCCTTTCATTTCTAGCATGAAGCTGCTCATCCTGGGAGCTTGTCTTATATGAATCGAAGACCTTGTGGGCAACCTCTGCGGGGTGATATTGGGCATTGTGAGCTTTGGTGGGAATTCATTATTTGGGGTAATGGATATGACAGGAGAGTAATTTCGGGGAGATGTAACTGGAGGATGAGTGGTGGAGTTATTAGGGTAGTTGGGAAAATTGTGGTAAGCGGGCGTATCTGAGGAATATGGAGGATCATCTGGCATTGTGTTGGGAGTTTGGGTATGGACAATATCCGAAAAAATTGGCGGCGGGGGTGGTGCCTTCCCCGTCATCCAGTCTTGATACATGTATGCCATGTGTTGTCTTAACATCCGCACCTCTTCAACCAACCCATCATCCTGTTCATCCAACTGCTGTCGGGCATTGGTATTAACCAACTCAATTCTATTGTTGTTTGCCATTGCCTTTTGTCCTTGTGTTGTAAAGAGGAGTTACCACTTTAAAACCACAAACCAACCACCTTTCTGGAATGACATGACAAAATGAAACCATCACGTTAGCGTTAGGGCATTTAACATATTGGTAACAGCTTTTGATCGGTCGCATGCGTCATCCCGGCTTTTCCCTTATTTCCAATTGTAAACTTTCTCTTTCTTTTTTTTTCTATTTCTTCTTTTCACTCTCGCCTTTGTCTTCTCCTGTTCCTATTCTCTCCCTTTCTCGACTTTTCCTTTCTTTCTTGTTTTTCCGCTCTTTTCTTTTCCCTTTTGCCTTTTTGTTGTCTTTCCTCTCTTTTCTTTTCTCTTTTTTTTCCTTTTGGTTATGGTCGAATCCTATGAAGATTGCCTACGTATCATAACTCCGCATGAATCAGACCAAGCGTAGTTCTTGCAAATTGAATGCAAAAATAAAGGGATAATTTTTGGGATTTTCAAATCTTCATTTATAAACGCCGATTATAAGAGATACTAGACTATTTGTTTTCCTAGAAGGGAAACTACAAAAGCAGACTCAAAATAAAAATACGGACTAGACGATTAAAAGCTAGATCAAGAGTACATCAAAGCTTCACATCCTGGGGTCCGCAGGGCATCACTCAGCATCGCCGCAGGCCTGCGCAAGACTAAGAAGGCTTCAATATCAACTGTGGCTATTAAAAACGCTGGCCATGTAATGACTTATTTTGACATAAAAAGCAAAGTGTCTATTTTTGCAAAAATTTCGGTTGAGAAGACAAAAGCTCGGTTTTGTGGATACGGCCTTTCAGCACTTCCGAGAGGGAGATTTTAAGGTTGTGCCCGCAAACCATTTTAAAATGAATCAGGGTGGCTATTCTTGCAAAAACAGCCTTCCGGCGCCCTTTTGGGGACATTCGGCTTATTTTGAACAAGAATGATGTCACCCGACTTATTTTGACCCAATCAAATTTTTGATATTTATTTTTTGTTTTTTTTTGGCTATTTTGAAAAGGGGTGGTTGGACCCGATGAGGGTTGCCTACGTATCTCACATCCGGTGAGAATCAAAGCAGCGTAGTTCGGGCAAATAAACTAACTATTTTCGAAAACAAGACTCTTTTTGACAAATACACTATTTCGAAAAACAGGGCTCTTTTTATATTTTCTTTTCAACAAGCTATTTGAAAATAAAACTCTTTTGTTTTGTTTTTTTTATTGACAAATAAAACAAACCATTTTTTGTAAGATCAAATTTTCCTTTTTCTCTTTTCTTCTTTTTCATTTTTCTCAAAAAGTCGACAGAGTTTCGACTCTATTTTGACATTGGTCGTTTTTCTAAAATAGGGAATTAACTCTCTACACTGCTATTTCTCTTTTTTTTTTCAAATATTCAAGCCGGTCAGCATGTGAGTCCGAGACAAATAAATGTACATGCAACACATAAGATGCATCAGGGTGGTCTTTTTCATATCCGGTTACCTGTCCTAGACGGACCCAACCCCTGTGTTGAGTCCCCTAAGTCATATGCACGTGATACAAATAAGCGCTCCTACTAGGGGTCCGGCATGAAGTCAAGTTATTCTAGGTTCAAAACCTGGGTGTGGGTTCTAGACTGTGTACACGACAACTCGAGTCGGGGAGGGGGCTACATACCGGGGACCCGCGGGATCGTCCGGCTTAGTAACTTGTCTGGCCTCTTTCTTATTTCAATGTATGACACTAGCAAAATAGGGAGTCTCAACCAGTAAGCACATCCCCGGAGGTGAGAAGAGAAGGGTATCAGCACAGTTTATATACAGTTCAGATAATATCAAAGCGGTAAAGCATTTAGCACATTTAGCAGGAAACATGTAGGAAAATCAGATAAAGCCAAACATAACAATTATTCTAAGCTCAAATTCTTAAACCCTGAACCGAAGTTCTGGGTTTGTATCCCCAGCAGAGTCGCCAGAGCTGTCACACCTCCTTTTCGCTACTACACCCCGGGGAAGGGTATAATAAAAGGAGTTTTTCCAATTAAAAGACAATCGAAACGGGATTCATTTTATTTAAGGTTCAGAGTCGCCACTTGGGAGATTTATGGTGTCCCAAATCACCGGTTTAGAATCCCGAACCGTGGAAATTATGACTCTATTAACAGTCCACGATTCAGAAATCCGAGTAAAGAATTTTGTTAACCCGGGAGAAGGTGTTAGGCATTCCCGAATTTCGTGGTTCTAGCACGGTCTCTCAACTGTCATATTTGGCTTATTTATTTTATTTTAGTACATGTTTTAACCTATGTGCTTTTTAAATTTAAACCGCTTTTATTATTATTTTAAGAGAATTTCAACGTCGTGAAAACACGTCTGGAACCACATCACATGAATGCACCCGCGGTTTTTGACACATTTCGACTTCGTTGAGATTTGGATTTGGGTCACATAAATGTGCACCCATATTTAGGAAGGTAAGATTATTAAAAACGCGCCTGAAGTGACTAACACATTATTATTTTTGGGGAAGGCCGTGAAATTCGCTAAACGGATCATCCCGAAGTCTAAGTATTTGTATAAACATTTATCGAGGGCCCCGCAATTTATGTGTTTTGTTTGGCGAGGCTTTTTTCGTTGATTACTTAAAAGGGCAAACCTAAAAGCCACTATGATTTCCTATGTTTATTTGTCTCCAATAAAAAAAGAAAGGTCCTAGTGAATTTATTACTACATTAAAGCACACCGGAAGGAAAATTGCATTCAGGTCTTCCTCAAAAGAATGGCCCGTCACAAGCCTTGGCCCAGGCCCAAACGTACATGGACGCACGAACTGAACCTGGGCCGCTCATTAAGACACTGAGGCCTACACTTTGACAATGGGCTGTTAAACCCAAATCATTAAAACAGACCAAGCTCCACTTCGATTTAAACAAGTAGTCACTGAAATTGCTTCAATTTGTTCTACACAAATCTAGATGATACTGACTGCCTTTTATTGTAATTTTATACTCAGGCTTATGTATGACTGAACGGATCACTGCATTATTCTGAATGTGGATCAAACTAAAGTATCACTAGCTAAATTAAACTATCAAACTTAATGGAATAACTTGACAAACGTGAATATTTATTATCAGATTCTACCCACACTCTAATGCTCACCCGGAAACACTAATTCAATTTCATACATCAAATAGATTTGGAGCAATTAGTCATGTGAGGCTATTAAACTAAGAAGTAATACAAACAGACATAAAATGCCATGATTATCAAGATGACTAATAACTAAATCATAAAGTCAGTTCCAGTATTTGACATTATCCTCTAAATCCGAAAGGTGACAACAATTCATTTTCACATAAGCCCGTGGCACCACATACTATGCTAGAGTGTTGGAATTAGGATCTAGGAAAATAAATCACACAGTCCAAAAAAACACAAAGTCCAGTACAGCCCGTGGAATTTCAGTTAATACAATTCAAAGTTGTTTACACAATTTAATTAGCAAAACTCAACTAACAGAGCGGGAATTAACTCTGCTAGACCACGGATAAACGATCAGCAGGTGAAGAATCAACAAGGTTCCATTCCAACTTCTTAACATCATGTATTACACCACCAAGGTTCGAGACATGTACCTGGAATTCGAATCACAATTGAAGAGATAGAAGTCAGTAGCGGCGACAATAACCCAGCAGCAAACCAGGAATAAGTTCAGGAATTCAAAACACTTGAAAACCTAGCAGGAGCAACGAATCAACCCAAAACAAATTCAAACTAACTCAAACGACCTTCAAATGAACCCAGAAATGACTCACAATAACACAAAACCCAAACTGATCCTAAAATGTCTCGATTGAACCCAAAATCCACTTGAAAACCAACTAGAGACACTTCTGAACCTCAATTCCCAGAGATTGAGCTAAGAAATGCAAATCACCCATTAAAACTTGAAGTTAACCTAAGAAATTGAATAGAACAATATTTTTTGTTGATTTTCTGTGATTTTTATGGTTTTTCTACAACTTTTGTGTATTTGTTTTTGAGATTTTCAGATGAAGAGGGGAATTTCGAATCCCAGATCTGGTTTTTTGATCTGAAATTCAAATTTCAGTTTATATAACTTAGGAAAATTTGGAAGGAATTTTGAGGTTTTCTCCACTTCTCTTCAAGGCAGCATACACTGCCTTTTATAGGCAAAGTGAGATGCAACTCCCAGATTTTAGTCTTAACACTTTAGCCCCTCTTTTATTTTACCTCTTAGCTAATTGCTCCCTCATTTCCTAACTTGTTACTCAAGTTTATACTACCCAAATTTTGAAATTCAAATTAAAACCCCACCCTCGAAGCTTCTAGGGGCTTCTATTTCTGTTGTTGCAAGATTCTCTTAACTGAATTCACCAGACTACCCTTTACTTGGATTCTAAATTACCAACCTAGTTAAACCAACCCCAACCCTGGACCAGGCGATTAGCATAGAAATGAAGGCCCAAAAGCTTGGTCAATTAGTCAAGATTATGAACACAGAATTAATTTTAAAACAGAATTAATCCAAGCTTAAACTAACACTAATTCCTATCCAAATTAGCACAGAAACGAAACGAGAATAGAACAACAGTATGGTGATGAAATATACAAAAACAGAACAAGGGCCTGGACAATAAATCGACAAGGAAGACGACGAAAGCAAAGTGAGAATGATACCTTCAAATTCGCCCAAACAACACTTGATGAACTCTATGGCTTTGACTTGATTCGAAACAAATATTAATCGAATGTTCTCAAAGAAAACACATGGTCAATACTCATTTCGAACCCTATCGCTTAAAGGAACTGAAGGCTTGATGGGTGCTCTTCTTCTTGTGTTTTCAGATTCGAAGTTGGATTGAATTGGTGAGGGCTTGGGGAAGAATGGTGATGGCTTGGGGTTTGAAAGAACGGCGATGGTTGCATGGGTGAAATTTGGGTGATGTTCGAGCTCTTGAACCTGGTGGAAATGGCGGAACTCGAGGTGGCTAGGGTTGATAGATGGGGAAGATGAGAGACCAGAGTCATTTGGTCTCTGAGAATATTTGGACCATTATAAGTGATAAGGGAGATAGTTCTAGAGCCATTGGATTAAACAAAATCAAAGGCTAGGATTCAAACCCTATTAAACGGGGTCGTTTGGTGTGACTGGGGTGTTGGACCGGGTTGGACGTGGGTTTGGGCTGGATCGTGGGCTGTTGGACGGGTATGGGAGGGGACACGAATTGGGTTTGGTATAAAGGAATTGATTCCAGCCCAACTGGGATTTCTTTTTCCTTTTTCCTATTTCAAATCCTTTTTTTGTAGTTTCGTCTTCTTCTTTTTTTCCTTTTTTTTTTCAAAATTAAACTAATTCCTAAATTAATCCCTAGAACCTAATTAACTTGAACAAAAACATTAATTAATTCTAATGAAAATTACCACAACCTAATTAAAAACAAATTAAAGAGAAAAATTACTCAAAATCAAAATAAAAAATGCGAAGGTGCAAAAAATAACTAATTTACTACTTAACTCAAGAATTGTAAAATTAAATCCTACATGCAAATGCAACATATATATTATTTTTTGTATTTTCTCCATCAATTTAAACAAAATAAAACGCGCAGACAAATGCAAAAAAAAAAAAAGCCACAAAAATCCACAACATTGCAAACCCTGAAAAAAATGATTTTATTTTGAATTTATGGGAGTAATTCATATAGGGTAAAAATCACGTGCTCACAGTGAGCACATAGTCTACCAGGCATTTGAAGTTGTGGTGGCAGATCAGCATGAAGAAGGAAACCCTTGCCCTCAACCTTTCCTATCCAATTCCTCGATTATGGTGGCAAAGGAGATGATCAGACATGGTTTCAAGCCAGGAAAAGGACTTGGAATATCTCTGCAAGGCATATCTGAGTTGGTGACTTTGCCTACGACCGAAAAGTTCTTCGGGATAGGTTTCCACGCTACCCCAGATGATGTAAAATGGGCAGATGATAGAAAGAAGGAAGGACGGGTCTTGCCACAGCCATTGCCACATTTGTATGAAACTTTTGTCATGCCCAAGTACTACGAAGAGAAAGATGATGAGGTTTTCATAGCTGAAGAAATTGAAGAAATAGTACTCTACGAAACCCACTGAGGGCACTAGCACCACTGAGGTGTTATACATGGGACCAAGCGCCAAGCTTCAAAATTGGAAGGCTACGCCATTTTCGATCAGGAAGGAGTCCCGGTAGACCTGTCCTGCTACTTTTTCTGCATCCTGAGTTATTCCAGGGTGTAACTCGGATGTTTCTTTTAGTTTCTTGTCTTTAAATTCCCAATGTAAACTCTGTTATCTTCCCAATTCCAATAAATGAAATCAATATTTCATCGTTCATTTTTCTCTTTATTTTTTCTGATTTTCTTTATTTTTCTCTTTTATTTCTTCTTTTCAGTTATAATAATGCGGCTTTAAATAACATGACATGCTTGCGGACTTCATGCCCAGATCCAAACATGTTGTCTAATTATGAAATAATGAACCAAGAATCAGAATATGATGAAGAAGAGGCTTTTAGGGAAATAAATCGAGAACTGGAACAATTTGAGAACAAACCTAAGCCAAATTTAAATGATACTGAGCCGGTTAACTTGGGAACTTCTGAGGAAATTAGGGAAGCCAAAATAAGCATTCACACAGATAAGAAAACCTGAGATGCAATAATCCAACTCCTGTTTGAGTTTAAAGATGTGTTTGCTTGGTTGTATGACGACATGCCAGGGCTAAGTGTCGATCTAGTGGTGCATAAGTTGCCAATTTACCCCGATTGCCCTCCGGTCCAGCAAGAACAAAAAAGTTTAAAACTAACATCAGTGATAAGATCAAAGAAGAAATCACGAAACAATTGAAAATAGGGGTAATCCGAGTAGTTCGGTACACTACATGGTTGGCCAATGTAGTCCCAGTTCCGAAAAAAGATGGGAAGACCCGGGTGTGTGTGGACTACAGAGATTTGAATAGGGCAAGCCCCAAAGACAATTTCCCTTTGCCCAACATTCACATCCTTGTTGATAACTGCGCCAAGCATGAGATACAGTCCTTTGTGGATTTCTACGCAGGATATCACCAAGTGTTGATGGATGAGGAAGACGTAGAGAAAACGTCTTTCACCATACCCTAGGGTACATGCTGTTACCGAGTAATGCCATTTGGTCTGAAGAATGCTGGAGCGACCTATATGAGGGCCATGACTGCCATCTTCCATGATATGATGCATCAGGAGATAGAGGTGTATGTAGACAACGTAATCATCAAGTCCCGAACTCAGGATGACCACGTTCGATATTTGAGAAAGTTCTTCGAGCGATTGCGCAAGTATGATATGAAGCTGAACCCGGCTAAATGTGCATTTGGAGTTCTGTCGGGCAAACTTCTGGGCTTCATAGTCAGCAGGAGAGGTATCGAGTTAGACCCAACAAAGATAAAGTCTATCCGGGATTTGCCTCCTCCAAGAACTAAAAAGGATGTGATGAGCTTGTTGGGCAGATTAAATTATATCAACCGGTTCATTGCTCAATTGACCTCCACATGTGAGCCCATATTCAAGTTATTGAAGAAAGATGCAGCAGTCAAGTGGACGGATGAATGTCAAAAGGCCTTCGACAAGATCAAAGAATATCTGTCAAATCCTCCAGTCTTGGTCCCACCAGAGCCAGGGAGACCTCTTTTCTTGTATCTGACGGTATTGGAAAATTCTTTTGGCTGTGTCCTCGGGCAACACGATGAAACTGGGAAGAAATAACATGCAATCTACTACTTAATTAGAAGTTCACCAGTTATGAAGCAAAGTATACTCTGTTCGAACGAACCTGCTGCGCCTTGACTTGGGTCGCTCAGAAGCTAAGACATTATCTGCAAGCCTACACCACCTACCTCATAACCAGGTTGGATCCATTGAAGTACATATTCCAGAAACCAATGCCCACAGGGAGGTTAGCAAAATGGTAGATTCTACTCACTGAGTTTGACATAGTCTATGTCACTCGCACGGCAATGAAAGCCTAGGCGTTGGCAGATCATCCGGCTGAAAATTTGGTTGACGAAGAATACCAACCGTTGAGCACTTACTTCCCAGATGAAGAGGTAAATTCGATAGAAGCAATCTCTGAAGACACTCATGCTTGGAAAATGTTCTTTGATGGAGCGGTAAACGCCAGAGGTATAGGAATTGGGGCAATATTGATCTCACCTACTGGTCAACACTACCCGGCTACAGCCAGGCTTTGGTTCTTCTGCACGAATAATACTGCTGAGTATGAAGCCTGCATCATGGGTATGAACATGGAAATTGACCAAGACGTCGAAGAATTATTAATCATGGGGGATTCCGATCTGATTATCCGGCAAGCCCAGGGAGAGTGGGAGACCCGAGATGTTAAGCTCATTCCCTATCAGCAACATGTGGAAGATCTCAGCAAGCGGTTCAAGTCAATAGAATTCAGGTACATTCCTCGGTGTCACAATGAATTAGCTGATGCACTTGCCACTCTGGCTTCGATGCTGCCTTATCTAGGCAATGCCTATATTGATACTCTGGAGATCCAAATCAAGGAAAGGCATGGTTATTGTAACACGGTTAAGGCGAAGCCAACCATCCGGCCATGGTATCACGACATTAAAAGGTTTTTGAAAATGCAAGAATACCCTGAGCAAGCTACTGGAGATCAAAAGAGAACCATCAGACGGCATGCGAGTGGTTTCTTCTTAAGTGGTGATGTCTTGTATAGGAGGACCCCAGACCTTAACTTGTTGAGATGTGTTGACACTGAGGAAGCCGGAAGAATCATGCACGAGGTACACGCGGGAGTGTGCGGCCCTCATATGAATGGGTATGTTTTGGCAAAGAAAATCCTTCGGGCAGGATATTATTGGATAACTATGGAGAAATACTGCTTCCGTTTTGTCCGAAAATGCCATCATTGTCAGGTGCACGACGATTTGATTCATGCACCTCCAATAGAACTGCATCATATGTCAGCACCTTGGCCATTCGTTACTTGGGGCATAGATGTCATTGGAACAATCGAGCCAAAAGCCTCAAACGGACATAGATTCATACTGGTTGCTATTGACTACTTCACGAAGTGGGTTGAAGCCATCACTTTTAAGTCAGTCACCAAGAAAGCTGTGGTAGACTTTGTGCATTCTAATCTTATTTGCCGCTTTGGCATTCCTGCAACTATCATCACAGACAATGCTGCCAACTTGAACAGTCGTTTGATGGAAGAAGTATGCGAACGATTCAAAATAACACATAGAATCTCCACTCCCTACCGGCCCAAAGACAATGGTACCGTCGAAGCAACAAGTAAGAACATCAAGAAGATTCTGAGAAAAATGATTCAGAGCTCCAGACAATGGCATGAAAAGCTATTTTGCATTACTTGGATATCGCACCACAGTGCGCACATCGGTAGGAGAAACCCCATACTTGTTAGTCTATGGAACTGAGGTTGTTATATCCGCAGAGGTAGAAATTCCTTCACTCTAAATAATCGTTGAAGCAGAAATTGAGGATAGTGAGTGGGTCAAGACTCGGCTGGAACAGTTGTCCTTAATTGATGAAAAATGAACGGCCGCGATTTGTCACGGGCAGTTATACCAACAAAGAATGGCCCGTGCTTATAACAAGAAAGTGCATCCCAGGAATTTTGAAGTGGGACAACTCATGTTAAGATGCATTCTCCCTCATCACTAGGAAGCAAAAGGAAAATTCGCCCCTAATTGGAAGGGTCCATACATCATCCGGAAAATATTGCCGAGACGAGCATTATATTTGGGAGATATCGAAGGAAATGATCCTGAAACAACTGTGAATGCAGATGCAGTAGAAAGGTACTATGTCTAGGGTCTCTGCCGTAATGGTTTTTGTGCAGTTGAGATGACGAAGACTTTTCTTCTCGCTATCCAAACATTATCAACCCTTTGCAAAACCATTTGAGCCGGTTACTATTCCTTGCCTACCCTCTTTGGAACACAGAAGTATTATTAAACAAAAAAAATGATGAAAAGAAAAAGGAAAAAAAGAAAAAAAACAAAAACAACAAAAAGAAAAAAACAAAACAAAATGTTTTCCTTGAACTGCGTCTGACTTGATTCCGAAAGGATACGTAGGCAGCCTCTCTCTGGGGTTCAGTCACGCCAAAACAAAAATCCCAATTCCCCCAAAAGTTGAAACTGGGGCAGATGATATATTGGTTCGGCTATGAGTCCACCAAAATGGTTCCAAAGTTGTACTTCCGTCCAAAATTCTTTTTACCCAAAACCTTGTCCAAGTCCTTCTAATCAATTGGCAAAGGCGTGGGAATTGAACAACAACATTGTTGGAATCTGATATAGTCCAAATTGAGAGAAATAAAATGAGAGAGTCTTATCGGTGAAAACCTTCGGGCACCATAAGGCGACGGTGAGTAGAGAATTTGAAAATGAGAGAGTTCGTTTGGTAAAAACTCGTAAAGAGCACTATCGGGCGATAGTGAGAAGAGAAATGAGAGAGGTCAATTAGCGAAAACCCGCAAAGGACGCTGTCGGCCGAAAAGAAGGCATCTCACCACTAAAAGAGTCCTGGCAAGGTTCCCTGGTTTTAAAATACGGATCAATGGGTTCACTAGAAACTGGAAAGTTTGTGTGGGTCGGGCATCCAGTCCAAGAAGAATGTCATGTCCATTTGAAGCCAGCATGCACCCCCAGATAAGTCCTTCTTTTCCCTCGAAAGGGACGCTTCTCTTTAAACTCATATGCTTGCCTTTTGTATACTTCTTCTTTGAATCCCTTTCGGTTCAACTCTGATTCCGAGACTATTACAAAGAAAAGGTGGCAGGACTAGTTTTATAGGGCTTCTCCTGGCAAAAGCCAAAGAAAATACCCAGCCTCAGCGGGTGCATCAAGTCAAATCCCGAATGACCATGAATATGGATGTTTTAAAGCAAAAGATATTGAAGAAGAAAAAAAATCAAGGACAAAGGTTCTAAGAGTAAAGTAAAGCGAAAAGGCCCAAGCCCGTGCGGGCGAGTCATCATGAAATCTTAAAAGTTGAGTCCTTTTGGTTTGAAAAGAGATTCACCCTAAAAACCAGCAAGCAGCAAAGTTCTCAACGGAAACTGGGCCCGGATCAAGAAATTGAGATGATCAAGGCCACAAAACCAACCATCATTTCAAACTAACAAATTGTTCTTTGTTTGAATGTTAAAACAGGTGTAATTCAAAGCAACCATGCAAGAAGCAGGTGCAACCCAAAAGAGAAAAGAAATACGCAAGCACTGAAACAGCTTTGCAGCAGGGAACCGACCAAAAAGGGAAGTATCCCCAAATTATTTCATACGTTTTACTAAATAAAAAGAAAAAAAAAGAAAAAAAAAGAAGAAAAAAAAGAAAAAGAAGAAGAAAGAAAGAAAGAAGAATAAGTGAAAATGAAAAATCCCAAAAAATCATGGTAGCATAGGGCCCCGTTCCCTAGATATCCCGGCATAACCCGTGGACCTTTTTGGCATAACCCAATGACCTTTTTTCTTTTATCCCGACATAACCCGCGAATCTCCCTAGCATAACCCGAGGACCTTTTCCTTGCGCTCCCTGGCATACCCCAAGGACATTTGTCTTTTATCCCAGCATAACCCGTGGACCTCCCTGGCATAACCCAAGGACCGTTTTTTTTCTTTTATCTCGGCATAACCCGTGGACCTCCCTGGCATAACCCAAGGAGTCGTTTTTCCTTCTTATCCTGGCATAACCCATGGATCTCCCTGGCATAACCCAATGACCTTTTTCTTTTATCCTGGCATAGCCCGTGGACCTCACTGGCATAACCCAAGGACCCTTTTCTTTTATCCCGGCATAACCCGTGGACCTCCCTGGCATAACCCAAGGACCTTTTTCTTTTATCCTGGCATAACCCGTGGACCTCCCAGGCATAACCCAAGGAACCTTTTTTCCTTCTTATCCCGGCATAACCTGCGGATCTCCCTGTCATAAACCAAGGACCTTTTTTCTTTCATCCCGGCATAACCCGCGGATCTCCCTGGCATAACCCAAGGACCTTTTTTCTCGTGGACCTCCCTGGCATAAACCAAGGACCTTTTTTCTTTTATCCCGGCATAACCCGCGGACCTCCCCGGCATAACCCGCGGACCTCCCCGGCATAACCCGAGGACCTTTTTCTTTTTCGGCATAACCCGGCCATTTCGCAGCATAACCTGGCATCATTCCTAAGGATACACAATCCTGATTTTATCGCTTAGATATGTGTCACAACTAACTCACAAAACTTTCCCAGTAAAAACCGGGGCAGGAAAAATTTCGTTCGTTTGTTTGTTTTGGTGTCTTAAGCAGGTTTGAACTCGAGACACAGGGTGCGAGATGACCGATGGAATGAGTCTCAATCCAGAATAAATAAAAGAAGAAAAGAATAAGAACAAATGAGTTCAAAATGTTGAAGCAAACAAAGGTGCAGATTGCTTAAAATTTGATTGAAGTCATAAGCTCCGCTGATCCCGTTTTGACCCATTGCTGCAGAAAGAAACAACACCTATAGCTGGCGAGCATCAAGATTCAGATTGGAGTCCACAACAAAATCAGCTAAGACTCAAGATCAAGTTTCAAGAGAATTATAGATAGAGATCTTGTAACTCATAGTTGATAGGCCTAGCTAGCTTTGCTTTGATTTTCCTTTTGGTGTAATAAGGAGGTCAGCAAGCAGTAGCAGCAGCAACAGCAGTGAAATCACAGCTCCTGGTAGTCCCAGCTACCAACACTTCCAGAACTACACTGACCTGATTCTTTTATAGCCAAGGATATGTAGGCAACCTTTGAAGCAAGGTTCGGTCAGACAGTTTTTAAAAATGCTTCTCATGGAGTGACAAGCAGGCAAAATTCTCTCATGATTGCTTATTTATCTTTGCCCGAAAACCCTTCGTGTCTCTGAGCAAAGAGGGACAGCTGTGAGCATGTGATTTTTGCCTCGCTTGAACTATTCCTATAGAATTATTAAAAGTTAGAATTTTTCTTTTATTATTTGAATTTTAGGATTTAATTGTGTAATTTTGTGTGCATTTTTTACTTGTGTGTGCATGATAATTCATAAAAATATAAAAAATATTGTAGGGAGATTTAGGATTTAGTTTCACATTATTTTAGGACTAATTGGTAATTAGGCTTGTACAAAAATATAAAAAAATCATAAAGAAACTTTGATGTTAAGTTTAGTTCTTTTTAGATTTATTAATTTCCTTTAAATGTGTATTAGGCTAATTGTAGCTTAATTAGGAAGTTTGATTTAATTTTGAGTCTTAATTTTAGTTTAATTCTGAATTTTAACAAAAAAGGGGAAAAGAAAAAAAAAACAAGTAAAAGGAATTGAATTTGTTAAAAAAAAAACAAAGGAAAGCAAAACAACATGCCTGATTGAAGAAAAACGTTTGGGCCAGATCTATTTCAGCCCAAACGAGACCCTGAACCAAACCCAACCCAAGAGCCACCGGTCTAGCCCCGTTCAAATGAAACGACATCGTTTTGGTGACAATTAATCCTGACTATCTAGGTTTCTCAATCTAACGGTCAGGAATTGATAATTTTTTTGATATATCAATGTCGGAATGACCCCTACCCCCCAATCCATCGTCTCTCACAACCCCAGCAACCCTAGAGACCTCCTCTCCATCTGCCGCCGCTGAAAATTGCCTATGGCAGTGGCGAAGCTCTAACGACCCCTAAATTTACACCCCGTGTTCCTCTCCTCCTCCCTTTTCCATATCTGCCTTAAGTTCCTTTCGAATATCACCCAAACATCTCGAATCTTCAAAAACCTAAGCGCCGCCTCCGCCGCATATGGCTGCGCCATCTCCAAATAACCCCAAAAATACACCCTGAACTCCCCTCATTCTCCTCTTTTCAAAACTCCAAACCCGTCCCTAGAATCTCCACCAAATCCTTCAAATATTGAATCAAAGACTCCTGCCAAAACCCTAACTCCTCCAAACGGCCCCAAAATCACACTCCAAGCTCTTTTCACCTCCCTCTTCCCGAACCCCTGACTGGTTTCCTTTGAATATCATTGAAGTTGCTCGAATTTTGAATGATAGAAGCGGCAGAACCCTAGAGTTACATAGGTAAGTTTTCGTTGCTTTCTTTTGTTATTTGAATTAGTTTCTCCTCAATGACTTATTCCTCTTCATGATTAATCGGTTTAGGTTTGCTTACCAATCCGTTTAGAGCTAGTAATTGAGTTTGTTTTTCTCTGTTCTTTTTTGTTCATTTTATTTTGTTTTGAGTTCTAATTCTCTGATAATCGATAGCATGAATTTGTTCTTTTTAATTTTGTTATTTTTGATTTCTCTGTTATTAAAATTAGTTTAAGCATGGTTTATAGGTCTGTAATTTTCGATTAGTTTAGTTTGATAATGTCACGACCCAAAATCCAATAAGGGTCGTGGTGGCGCCGGACACCTCTGTCAGGCCAGCCAACTAACTCATCAATTAATTCCTCTTTTAATACTTTTAAAAATCTAAGGTTTTTCCTCCCAATTTTTATAAATAAAAATTCACTACTAGAATTCAAATTTAAATAATAGTAAATAGAACAAATCCGTTGTAAACCCTCCCAGAAATCCGGTGTCACAAGTACATGAGCGACTACTGATAAGAGAAGTAAAATACAATAGAACATCCGTCCGGAATACAATGGACAGGAAAGAAATACAGTTACTAGAAGGGACTTTAAAAGCTGCGGGCCGCCTTGAATACTGCAACTCACCTAGTCCCCGAATCGTCTGTGATGCTGTGCCCAGTAGGCTGCTAGAGCTGCATATATACCTGTGCAACAAAAATGCACAGAAGTGTAGTATGAGTACGTAATCAACGTGTACTCA